>JAOUZG010048027.1:28810-58236 GCA_026289955.1 Argiope argentata
GAAAAATATTTGCGTGGAATCGATTAATGGTTTTAAGAAATTTCGAAAATGCTTGATGGCTGCCTATATTTCACTTGTCGTCACCTACAATTTTTCTGGATCGAGTGTGTCGTTTAAAAGTATTCTAAATATAAAATTTCGGGGTTGCATTGCAGAGTTTTTGATATATTGCAGAAAGGGAACTGAAGTGTCAAAGTATTTTAGATTT
The DNA here is from genome assembly GCA_026289955.1 of Argiope argentata. Classification (NCBI taxonomy): domain Eukaryota; kingdom Metazoa; phylum Arthropoda; class Arachnida; order Araneae; family Araneidae; genus Argiope; species Argiope argentata. Next base: position 29,019 of record JAOUZG010048027.1, read on the forward strand.
TTCTTTATTTTCATCATCCAGGAACCCATAAATTTATGTTTGTAATTAATAGCTTCTAAAATATAAGCTATATTTTTACTCATTTATCAAGAGCAACTGAAGCAATTAAAAAATTAAAAACACATCTTATGAAATTGGTTTTAAATACTTTAAATTAATTAATGTGCAGAATGACCTTCATTTTAACTAATTTAGATAGTAACTATCGATTTGTTTTTTTAACACGCATTATGTAAGAAAACTCAAAAACAAATTGAACCTTAGATCCATATATTATGTTAAATAACCATCTTTATTAGTATTGTATTGAAAATGTAACTGAAATATTCACCCTAAAAGCACAGAATTCAAAAATGAATGTCTTTCAAAGATAGATTATATTTTAAAATAGGCACACAAGGATAAGATACATTTTAATTTTTCAAAAAATAATCGAACAATAAGGAATACTGAATAATTAATAAGAAAAACCTGAATTAGATTTATCCTCTTTTTTCCCTACTTTGTATGTATTCATTTCCTTTTTTTTCTATTCCATTAATGTAAAACTTATTGTTTTTAAAGTAATTTTTTTCCCTGTAAGATACTAGAAAAATAAGAAAATCTACTCTTTGAATATGATTTGCACTTGAAATTATTAAAAAAATAAAGCTTTAATTTTCACTGTGAAAATTCATACCTTTAGTCTTTTGTTTTAATATAAGTACTCAGAAGTTGGTATATTTTTTCATTCAAAATAAAAAGAAATGTTAGCGTAGATTTCAAGACAATTAACAATTATTATAAAGCAAAACATATATAAGAGTTTGCTACATTTTTTACTAGCAAGAAAGAACACTATCAAATTTTCTAAAATACTTAGAATCTATGTTTTATTCCCGATTCTGTATCATAATCACTTTCCGAAATATCATGACTGCATGACAAGTCTGAAGCTTTATCGTTTTATCTATCAGTAGAAAGATTTTCGAAAAGATCTCTGAATCATTAAAAGAATATGAAACGTCAACACATGCAGGGGTCAATTTGCCAACAAACCTGCTGTAGAAAATAAGAGATATTGTTTCATAGTTTTCTGTTGTTCAAATTTTCTTCTTCAAGCTCCTCCCTTCCGTAGGAATAAAAATCAAGAGGTGAAAAGTGTTATAAATTCTTAGAATATCTAAAAGAACAAAAAATAAATGGCGAGATTAAAAAGACCCAAAGTGTGTGCTGACGGGTTAACGATTAGAGTTTCTAAACTTTGTTTACTTCCATCAATATTGTTTCGATTGTGTTATGCTACATGAGTTTTTGATAACTTTTTTTGTGATTTAAAATATAAATATCTGATATTCGTTCTAAGAGGAAATTCCTATATAGTAAACTCATAGGTGATTTCTGTAGCAGTATGAAATATGAATTGATCGAAATAAATTATTACAGCTATATAATTAATAAATTTTAAAATAATTACAGCAAAAATAAAATGAAATAAAGTCGAAATAAATTATTCTGGTTTTATATAGAAAAATCGAAATAAATTACTTCCATAACCAAAATAACTCATTGTAGCAATATTATGAAAAATATTGAAATAAGAACGGTAGCAATAAAATGAAAAAAAAAATGAAGTAAATTTATATAGTACTAAAAAATAGTGCTAAAACTGAAACAAAGTATTTTAGCCATGCATGGAAAAATCGAAATAAATTGCTTCTATTTGTATTGCTCTACTATGAAGGGCTTAAACATCCAATTTTACTTATAGTTAATATTATTGGTTAATTTATTTGTTTTAATTTAAATACAAATTCGCTTTAAATTTGGTAAACTTCTTTTTCTCCAGTCTTTGAATAAATAGAAGATGGATGTATAAATTTAATGAAAGACGAAACAAGTTATGCTGTTTGAATCTATCATTAGATTACGTTGGTTGAAATCTAAATCTTTTTCCAAATAATTACAGGCCATTTCTGTAAAACCATGTATCCTGGCCAATAATTTCCCTTCAAACCTTTAGATAGGATCAACATTTTATGTTAATTCTAACTAAATACATACTTGGTTTTTGACCTCAATCACACCCCCAAGTGCCATTATGTACCGAGAAAAAGAGCCCCCGGAGTACAATTCGAAAAACAATTCCTCTTTGTTAGCATTGAAGAAACGAACAGTAAGTAATTGGAGTGGAGGAGTAATTCCGTACAAATTACTGGATCATTAAAGTAAATAATCTAAGAAAACGAATGGAAGTAAAATTAAACTGCGATCATGTTTGAAAATGGATATCAGCGCATCGTGATTCTAACTTTTAAATTTAATAAATAAACAGATCGTGCTTCGTGTTTATTCATTCTCGTGTTTGTTTCGTACTTCGAATTGTAGATTTTTTTTATTGTTTAACTATAATGGATGAAAAGTAACAATTGATTTCGGACGGAAATAATACTTTGGATATATATCTGACTCCTTATATGTTTTTACTAAGATTGAGGTATTAAATGTTCTTAAAATAATGTAAAGAGTCTTGAGGAAATTTTTAAATAAGTTTCAAGACATAATTAAAACGCCGGTGTTCAGGCATAGAGGTAGCACGTCTTCACCGTGATCTCGGCCTCCCGGGTTCGGGCATGGTTGTTCTTCGGTGTTCTATCTATAAGGTATGTGAATGTGCCTCCCCTGTGGAAAGGGGCTGTGCAAGCGAATGTGATGAGTGTGTAGCAGAAGTCGTACCCTTGGCCCTAGTTGGCGCTACTACAAAAACAAGAGACGCTGATTAGGCTTAATTCGCTGTCTACCTCAGCGAGCTTGTCTATGGCAAGCTCCATAAGAAACAACAGAAACATCCACAGTGTGCTTAAAACATTTCCTAAAATGACTTGAATACCTGTTTTAACCTGTTAACCTACAGCTTTGATTAGTTTTCAGTGATTAGATTCACGAAATAATTTCCGCTGGAAGTTTCATTTACCATTGCATTACAAATTACCATTTACCATTACCATTTTCAAAATATACACCATATTTATTCAAACTCGAGTTTCGACGAATTTCCATATTATAGACATTCCTGAGTTCGAAAAACACAATTTTTTGAAAATTGTTTGAATCACGTTTTTCACGTTTTTGAATTTCAGTGACACTGATAATTCAAAAACGATTATAACCAAATGAATGAAACTCTGCATACAATTTTCATGCATAATTTGTAGATTCCCAGCAAATTCTAAGCGAAATCTATTCAGAAGGAAGTTGTTTTTTAGGCTGTTTGAATATAAATAAACTTGATAAACACAGAAAGAAGAAAACTAGTTGACTAAAGCTCAGTTCAAAAACTTAGTATTTGGTGTAGACATTCATCAAATTTTGAGTCAAAACCAATGAACGGTTCAATATCTGTCGATGTGTACTGTGAGAATCGCGATACTTAAAAATCCGAAACATTTAAATATATTAAATTTTGTATGGGATTTTGTGGTGACAAGTGTAGCTTTGTGTTAAGAATTTACTTCAATCGGTTGAGAAAAACGCAATTAAATACAACTTTCCTTTTTGGATTCTCTTAGCATTATGCCATAAATTAATCACCCAAAACTTGCTAAGAATGTCACGTCAGATTTAGTAAAAATGATAATATGGATTCAGTAAAAAGGATACAATGGCTTCAGTAAGTATGATGCAATGGATTCCATAAAATTGATACAATGGATTCTGTAAAAATGGTATAATGGATTGGATAAAAATGATACGATGGATTCTGTAAAAATGGTACAATGGATTGGATAAAAATGATACAATGGCTTCAGTAAGTATGATACAATGGATTCAATAAAATTGATAGAATGGATTCTGTAAAAATGGTACAATGGATTGGATAAAAATGATACAATGGCTTCAGTAAGTATAATACAATGGATTCAATAAAATTGATACAATGATAAAATGAATTCAGTAAATATTTTTAAAAAATGATACAATGAATTCAGTAAATATTTAAAAAAATAATACAAGGAATTCAGTAAAAAATTTTAATTCGCGCCAAAGGTTTATATTTCGTAACTATTGTACATCAAGTTTAATAAGACAACACTTTTTATACAATATGCGAGAAAGTTTTGAGGTGACAATTCCCAATGGTTTAAGATTTCACTCCTTCCCCCAGAGACAAAAGAAAGAAAATGGGAGAAAAAAAAGGTTCAGTTTCAGACTCTAATTGCATTAAGATCACGTAAAAATTTTCATTAAGATTGGTCGCGTTTTTATTGTCACGGTCGTGTCAATGGTTATACTTTATTTTAAATAAACATTCAGTAAGATCTGAAAGAAATACAAAAATCAAGAAATTCTTCATCAAAAGTATTCACAAAAGCCTGACACAGAAATGGATATACAATTAACTCCCCCCCCCTTTAAATCAAAAATTTATTTTTGAATGTATATAATCATATATAAATTTTTTTAAAAAAAAGTACATTTGTAATGATTTATCTGGTGCTACCACATCAAGGGAATATTAAAATCAAGTTTCTCTGCTAGATACGCTGCTTGACACTTACGATTAAAACTTCCTTCCCAAAATTGTTTTGTTTTTATTAAAAATATCTTTTCCACATTTTTGAGAAAATGTTCTAAAAAAATTCAAATGAAATCTGCTTTGCATATTTCAATGTATTCAGTCAGAACACCATTTCTTGAACGGCCAAGCACCACGTGCTCGGGCAAATTAAATTATATTTTTATTCATTTTAATTGTTTCATCGAATGAGTCACTTTAGTATTGCAAACGATCCAAAAAACTTTGTCTCGCATTGATTGCTTAAAAAATATATATCACATTTTCTATTTATTTCATTTTATGTAATCAAGAGCTCCAAATGATATGTTTCAAGGTTTTATTTGCTGTAGTCATTCACTTATTTTTTTTTAAAAAAAATCAGAACTTTTGTAACGCGCTCATAAAGGTTGATTTTTTGAGATGCTCGTGCAAATAATAAAATTTTTCCTTTTCGCCGACGGATTTTTGTTGAGACCACAAACCTTATCCCCAAAACAATATCATGTTCCAACATGATAATATAAAGCTTGCTCGTATTTTTTTCTGCGTGAAGTGATTTTTGTATACATATTTTAAAGTAAATTATAAATTCTTTGTCACAAAAAGCTTCATTTAATTTTAAATTGTAATAAAAAAGCTCCATTCTAATACCAGACTGGAAACTTTCGCTGTAGAAAGCTATTATTACTAGTATTACATTTAATAGATATAAAAAATATTTAATTAAATTATGTTATTCGTTTTCTTATCGTCTGGTTTCACAAAATATAAATAAGAATATTATTTCTATAGTAATGAAATAATAATGAAAATATTTTTGTTTGTATTTTAATTAAATTGCAGTAATGTAATTAAACTAATTCTTTCTAAAATATCAAAACATACAATTCGTTAAAATACTGTTGGAAAATTTATTTTTTAAATTCTGATTTAATCCTTATTATTTTGTAGCTGGCTATAAAAAACAAGAAAAAGAATTTTAATTAAAATATGGCGATGTAATCCATCTTATCGAGATATTTTATAATAAATAATTATTAGTTAACAGTAAATAATCAAGAAATATATACTTTCAACATTTTTTTTCCAGATTTTATTTTGTTTATTTGAATGATAAAATAATAAAAAAAATTCAAAATAGCTTATGATAATTTAGTAAAAATCCCTTATTCCTTCTTTTTCTTGGATTATAAATTATAAACAGGGAGATTGGTCTCCTTGAAACATTCTCGCTTTTTTTACCTTTTCCTCATGGTGTAATTCTCTTATCTTTTTATAAATTTATGAACTTTGAGAAAAGCCGTGAACATTACGAGAACTCTGATTTTTATTTCCACATATGAGTACTGCTCTTCATAATTTAGTAAAGAAAACTGATAAATGTAACATAACTTTCTGTCATTGACGTATAATAATTGCGAAAGAGTGACGTGTATGTAGCGTTTGTTTTGAATCCAGAACATGAACTTTGGTTTTTATTATTATTTTTTAATTTCTGAGATGCAATTACCAGTAAATCTAATATATAATTTTGACAGCTCTTCTTAGTCTCATTGAAACCACAGTTTAATTAGGCTTAGAATTTCACTTGGTGTCACAAGATAACAAAAAAAAAAAAAATTCTACTCATTGCAAACACTGCAATTGAAAATTACAGGATTTACACGAATTCGAAAGCACATGTGGACAGACGGTCAATTCCTTGATGGATTTGGCTTCAAATTGGATACCGGTTTACTTTTATAGATATTAAGCGTGTGTAACAAATTTTATCTCTCTAGTTCTTTATATTTTGCTGTTATTTTGATTATCTGCTTTCAAATAATCTAACATATAGGCTTCCATTGAATGAATAATATTTGGCAGAAATATACAAATTTGGTGTAAATATTACGTACCAAATTTCACCCGTCTAGATAAAAAAAGTTTCTGAGTTATCTCGTTCACAGACAGACATAAACGAGAGAAGGACATAAATAAAAAATTGTATTTTTCAGATTCAGAGAAGGCTGAAAAGTAGAAATACATCTGAAAATTGAGTATGGATTTTTTAGACGATTTTAACGATTAGTTTCTTGAATAGCCGACTAAAAATTTACAAGATTTTATAAAATTTATTGTTTTTTTTAAATTCCAACAATTAGCTTACACACCCTCTCTCTATCTATATTTATATATCTTGCTCAAATTTTCAATCGCTAATCGTCCACACAAGCTCACTTACATTTTTTAAAGCTTCCGGCAAATGACAATCGATGTTAATACAGTTTTTTTCAAATATTAATTCATTAATTAAATTTATTAATGTTTAATGCTTTAAATAGTTTTAGCAGCTTGTAATAAAAATTGAAATCAACAGGTAGTAACTCAATCAGTGAAATTCCAGGATTTCAGTATTTTCCACGTGGAGTTGAAGAATACGAGTTCAATACTTGTGAAAATCAATAATATTTTGAGAAATTATTGTTATTAATATTAATTTTTTAAAGAAAAATTAACTAAAATAAAATTTATCTTTGTTGACATAAGTAGAAATTGATTTTAAAAATGTTTTATATTACTTTTTAAATAGAAACAAATGAAGACAATAGAAGTTTTTATAAAATTATTGCTGCTGGCACAGAGGTAGCGCGCCTGCCTCGTGTTCAGGAGGTCCCGGGTTCGAGTCCTGGTTCGGGCATGGTTGTTATTCTGTGTGCTATCTGTGAGATGAGTGAATGTGCCCCCCTGTAAAAAGGGGTTGTGCAAGCGAATGTGATGAGTGTGTAGCAAAAGTCGTACTCTTGGCCCTAGTTGGCGCTACTTGAAACAAGAGACGCTTCATTCGGCTTAAATCTGCTGCTGGGTCCAGCAGCGAGCTTGTCCATAGGCAAGTGCCATTAGAAACAACAACAACAACAACAATAAAATTATTAGTTTTTATGCAGCTGATTATTTAAACAGCTGAACATACAAGATCTATAATCATAAAAACTTTAAGCTAGAACATAAAGGTTTGATTTCTTGAATGGCTGAGCAAAAACTTACGAGATTAGATTTCATAAATATCTATTGGGTTTTTTAATAAAATGTAGAAGAAAAACATTTTACACGTTTTGAAGAAGCTGTGCAAAAACTTTCAAATCTATAATCACAAAAACCTATAGATCTACATATAAGAGCTAGAACAAACAAGTTTTGGTTTCTTGAATGACTGAGCAAGAACATACGAGGTTTTATAAAATCTATTGATAATAACACTGTGTAATTTTTAAAATAAACCATTAATAAAGCAAAGTCAGGTTTCAATTAAATTACAAACGATACATTGATTGTCTGGCTTTAAATTCCGGATAGTTACATTTTGAAGAATTCAACCAATTTCATTTATACATATCTTTAAATAAAGGAAAAAACAACCCTAAAATATTCAGTGCAGCAACGTCCATCCGCTGCATTAGCTACACGAATCCGATGCAAATCAGGCCAATAGACTTGCAAATTTTATGCTCCTCCGGTGGCTTCGGAATTCAAGGAACGGGGGTTGTCAGGGAAAATTGTAAAATGCCAGCGTTTTCGAATTTTATTTTTAGTGTGTTTAGTCCAGGAAAATGGGATGCACGCAGGCAGAAAACGGATTCTTTTAATAGACAAAATGGGTCCGGGCACTCGGATAAAAAGGCAGAATGAATACTAAGTAGAGGTTTAAATTTTGTGTTCTATGAGCAAAATGGGCTATTCACTGGTCATTTCTCAATTTTCTCATGCAACAGGAAATGCTTTGGTTTTTTATTTATTATTTTGAGAAGTTGTAGTAAGGCTTGTGTTATATATGTGCATAGAGATTGAATTAATTATTTCATTGGATTTTGTCACAGATTGAGTTTTTATACACAACATCTTCAAATAACACAATTTTTTTTAAAAAAAGATTTAAATGAAATCTGCTATGCATATTTCAATGCATCATGTCAGAACATTATTTCTTAAAACGGTCAAATACCACGTGCTCGTGCGAGTAAAATTATATTTTTATGCATTTTAATCGTTTCATTGAATGAGTCACTTTAGTATGGCAAACAATCCAAAAAAACTTTGTCTCGACTTGATTGTTTAACAAAAAAACCCCATTTCCTATTTATTTCATTTCATATAATCGCGAACTCAAAATGACATTTTTCTAGGTTTTATTTGCTGTAGTCATGAACTCATTTTTTTAAATCAGAACTTTTGTAAATGCAATGGCAACGTATTATTAAAAGCTGATTTTTTGAGATGCTCGTGCAGTTAATAAAATTTTTATTTTTCGTCTACGTATTTTTATTGACCCCAAAATCCTCATCCCCAAAACCACATCATGTTCTGACATTATAAAAATTAGAACATTTATTAAAGAATTAATAGTAACACGAATTTATTTTTAATAAAAATGAAGTTTATAATAAGTGAATCTTATATTTACAAAAATATAATGATCTATGTATATGATGGTAAATTCTTAAGAAATAGATTTAAGATTTTCTAAAATAAATATTATTGATAAAAAGTCATAAGTTTTATAGTTGATTTAATATATTATAAATTTTTTTTATATATAATTCTTAAATAATATGTAGTTAAGCAATAAGATATGTTACACATGTAATGTTACAAAAGTTTTTTTAATTTTTTTTCTTTAGTAATAAATAGGAACAAATTATATTATATACATGCATATATATGCAATCCTAGTTATATAAAATTCTAACGTTTACGCCCAAATATACTTTTTCTTTCAAATCCTACATATATATTTTAATTATTTAACGTTTACTCATTATTTTATTCTTATATCAATAAAAATGCATAATATAAATATTAATAATTGTTTTAAATCGCCTCTGAAACTAGTTTGATATTTTAAGCTACAAAAGTAAAATCATGTGATCCTGCAAAAGATATAAAATTGCTTATTTCTCATGTTGTATTGTTCTGAAAATAATGTCTGAACTTTTTATAGCAATAAAAGAGTCAATATCCGAAGAAACCTTTCTTTTTTATTTTAAGTTCAAAGCAAAAAACATCTCTTTCTCAAGTCTTAATGAATAAAGAACACACCTCTAAAATTAAGGCATCTAATTTTTTTTTAAACTTTAAATGCTTCGAATGCATTGTGTTTTTCTTCATGCAAGAAAAAATGTTACTTTGAATTTTTTTTCTTCTCTGATATCTTTTTTTCATTGATAAAAAAGAAATCTCAAAAGTAATCTTTTTCTCCGGAACTAATTCCAATTAGTGTCAGTATCCTAAATAACATGTGCCGTTTCACGAACATTTTTAAGGGCTTTGAGATGGTTTAAGTAATGGAACTTTAAAAGAAAGATCTTTCATCCGGCGGATTATAATAAGAACGGAATAGTAACAAGAGAGAGAGTCTTTAACTTCCGTTTATTACTTCCTTTGCCTGACCTTCTCAAATACAACCCTAATGGGGAGCAAGTTAAATTTGAAATAAATTGTTCTTTAAAAGAGGCTTGAAATGTTAACATATGAAACTCATGTGTTCTTTTTATAAATTATCTGCTCATTTTTTTAAGTGATGGCTATTTATGTAATATAGAGTTTAGGAATACCTTTGATAAATATTTACATTTTTACATGACTTAAATATATTTTCTATAACATATTATATATATTTTTATGCTTTTTATATTTTATGCTGTGCCGTACATTTATATTATTCTATATTTTTAATTTTAATTATTATTACATTATTTTAAATATTTATGTTGTTGTTGTTGTTACTTATGGCACTTGCCTATGAACAAGCCCCCGGCTGATACAGCAGCAGATTTAAGTCGAAAGGAGCGTCTCTTGTTTTAGAAGTAGAACCAACTAGGACCAAGAGTATGACTTTAGATACACACTCACCACATTTGCTTGCACAGCCCCTTTTTACAGGGGGGGGCACAGTCACACATCTCACAGATAGAACACAGAAGAACAACCATGCCCGGATCGGGACTCGAATCCGGGACTCCCAGAACACGAGGAAAACGCGCTACATCTGTTCCAGAAAGTCGGTTTTAAATATTTAGGCTTCGCATTAGTTTATTCAGTATTTATTATTATCCGATTATTTTTTATTACTATATCTATACTTTCTCTATTATTTATATTATATGTTGTAATTTATATAATACAAATTGCATACATCTAAGAGTTTTCTTAAGTCTTTTTTCTGTGAATATATGTATTTTCTGTATATGAGTATGTGTATACGGACATTTATTTTCTGAATATTCATTTTAATATTCCTCATAATTCTTTTCCATTTTAAAAGTATATCATTTACATTTTCCACGAACGATGATATTAAAATGTATCATTTAAATTTTCCTTCTTGTCTAGATGAATTAACATCAGCAAGGATTTGGGCAGAAAATGATTTTACCTAAATATTTTGAAACGATGATTGCTGACATGAAAAAATGCTTTTTTATTATTTGTCGGTTCAACGATGGCCCAAAAGGGCCGAGAAAAAAAATCGCCAGTTTGCCGATTTCAATCGCCAAAATATATAATATGTGATTATATAACTTGATACTTGAATAAATTTTTATAATTTGGGGAAATTTTTCATAGCGCTTTCTGGGTTTCTTAAAACCTACAAGTATGGCATTTTTTAAAAAAATCTATTAATATATTTTAATCATTTATAAAAGATACAGGGTGTCCGAGAAGTCTTTGACACATTTCAAAAATTCGGTAAAAAAAATAAACGAGATAGAAAGTAAAATTAAATTTCATTTATTACCTCATATAGTAAAGTTTTTTTTAATTGCAAAAATGGGTAGTAGATGGCTGTACGTAAACGTTAGAAAGAGTTATTTAGAAAATGGCCTCTCCAAGTGAGCGCACGTTTTGTGTTATGTGGTTTTTCGAATCAAAATCTGTGACTCGAGTTCAACGTAATTTCCGTACGAAATATGGAAAAGACCCTCCATCTCGTAACAGCATTATTACATGGAAAAATAAGTTTTTGGAAATTGGGAGTGTCCTGGATCGACACAGAAGTGGCAGACGAAGCACGCGTGAGGCGGACGTCGACAGAATTCATCAGTCATTTGATCGTAGCCCCCGAAAATCAGTACGAACTGCCTCCATGGAATTACGTATTCCACAGTCAACGGTGCATGATGTTTTGCATAAGAAGTTGCGTCTTCGTGCGTATAAAGTGCAAATAACGCTTTCTTTGGAATTCGTCAAAGACACTGTATTCCACCAAAGTGCACAACATTTCAGATCTTAAACATCGCATTACAGCTGCAATCTCACAAGTTACAGAATCAATGCTACTACGAATTTGGTCAGAAATTGATTATAGGATGGATATTCTTCGTGCGACGAAAGGGGCCTAAATCTATGTGTATTGATACGTTTAAAAAAACTTTACTATACGAGGAAATAAATGTAATTTAATTTTACCACCTTGTTTATCTTTTTACCGACTTTTTGAAATGTGTCAAAGATTTCCCGGACACCCTGCATATCAATTGTAATGTTTATAAGTGGCTAAGTTAATAAGCATTGAATTTCTATTAAGAGCCTTTTAATCAAGCGTAATGGCACACTTTATGACCTTCGGAATCTAACTATCAGCTTGAGGGGGCATAAGGTATGATTTCCTTCAAGGAGTCGGGACTCTAATCAGTGAAGTCGTCGTTTGGCGCCCCGGGGCATCGTGGGTCAAATGAGTGACCGGACCAAGGGGGCATGAAATGAATTAATTAAGTCGAGGGATAGGCGCGAGATTTGCTATCGCGTCTGTCGCCAAATGTGATGATTTTGATAAATCTGCATCCTTAAAATTAATTACATTTATTTTAGACGACATTTCAGTGGAAATTTGATGCCACAGGATACTATTTGGATGATTAATGCATGTAATGGCATATCTTAATCTAATTAAAATCATTAATAATTTCCTTGATTTTCCATTTTGATTCAGTAAGTGCTAACTACATTCTAAAATGTTCTAATTACTGTTTCAATTTCCTCTTTTTCATTTAACTAATTCTACTAATAAATTTAATTAATTCGATTTTTAACATTTCAGAACACGATGTTATTTTGGGAATGAGGTAGACAAAAATCCGTAGGCGAAAAATTGAAATTTTATTATCTGCACGAGCACGTCAAAAATTCGGCTTTTAATAACGCGTTGCCATTACATTTACAAAAGCTCTGATTTAAAAAAATAAGTCCGTGACTACAGCCAATAAAACCCAGAAAATTGTCATTTTGAGAACATGATTATACGAAATGAAACAAATAGGAAATGTGATATTTTTTTAATCATTGCATGCGAAACACAGTTTTTTGGATAGTTTGCAATATAAATATTATTAATTCAATGAAACGATTAAAATGAATAAAAACATTATTTAACTCGCACGAGCACGTGGTGCTTGGCCGGTTTAAGAAATGATGTTCCGACATGATACATGCTTAGCAGATTTCATTTTAATCTGTTATTTTAGTCTTCATTTTCTCATACTCTGAGTGAAAGGAGAAAAAAATAGTTTGAATTATCTTTTAAGGATACCCCAGATTCCCTTTTCCTAAATGACTGCGTGTCAAAGAATTTCCTATTAAAATGTCATAGTAAAATCCTTAAAGGGAAACATTTGAATCTCCTTTGGTCTTGTGTCACGATGTAGACATATCCATTTTTACCACTTATTATTGGGCATACAATGCCTCGTATGTGAGATAAATTTCAAAAGTTTCTTCTTTTCAGCTTTCTATCAGCTAAAACCTATTTACATGCATCTATTCTAAAATAGAAATAGAAACTGAATTAACTTCGTTGATATTTAGCTAAATATATTTTATTTCTGAAGTTTCCTCTTGAAAATTTTAGATCTCCACACAATGATAGTATCGAATACGACAATGAATTATTCAACATACATTGTTTCAAAAAAAATTGAATGATATTAAAAACTGCCACCAAAAAATGCTAAAAATTGAAATATATAAGTAAAAGAAGAAGAAAAATTAGTAATTTATGGCAATTTTCATGAAGAAGATAACAATTGATTACCTCATTTTGATATTTTTTTAATTCTTCAAGAGCTTAGTCTTCAAAAATGTAACCCATATCAGTGGAAAACCATTAATCTCATTTGCGTTTCATGCGGAAATAATCTACTCTAATTTAATGTTTGTTAGTGTAAACCTATTCATGTACAACTGTAGTAAATTTTGTATAGTTATTCACTGTTACAGTTTCGAGTAGCTAATGCATTCATCTGAAATTTTTCCCTCTTTGATCTTTCAAATGCAATTATAATAGGATCCATTTTCTGTTAATTGTTTTACATAGTGAAGAGAAATATGACATATTTTATCTCTATCAAAATACATTTTCCCTGGTAGTTGCATTATTTGATGTAGATAAATATCAAGGCCACATGCCAAGCCTACGCATTAGATTCGTAGTGTTTTTGAATTATCGTACTAGAGAAGACGAGTGGCAGTATAAAGAATTTGAACAAGTAATTGCGAATATAATCGATAGATGACAGCACAGTATTTAGATTTAAAAATATGTTGACGTTCCAATGGCGTTGCAAGCTCAGCTACGCTGGCGAGAGTTAACATGATGCTGTGTTGTGTTTGGGGGTGTTAACCATGAAAGGAAGAGATGTCTGTTGGAAGTTGGATTACAAATGCTGTAATGCGAAAATGTTTTCATGTTTTGGGAATGTTTTATGCTATGTGTTTGTAAGATTGTGTTTTTAATGAATAAATAAATTTAAAAAGACTAATTTGGAGTAGTCACTCGACTATATTTTGATTACATCACAGTTGTCTGTCTATTGATGAATTTCATTGAAGCACCTTGTAACATTTATCTTGCCAATAATAATTCCTAATGTGATATTATATATTGCAACAAGGAGAATTTGGAATTTGAAGATTCAACAAATCTTTGATCTCAAAGTTATGAGAATTTATATTTTGCATAAATCACTCATGAATGACATTAAAAAAAATCAATTAATCACTTTACCTTCTACTTTTATTACATTTTCTAAATGTCTTCTTATATTAGGCTATAACTTCTGGGGGTTTTTTATCACTTTTGTTACCAATTTTATTGTTTAAGTCTCAGGTTTGTCGAGTCGAATGTGTCATCATTAAAAATTTCTCAGATATTTATTTTGAAACTGAGTTATTACTGACCAGATTATAAATATTAAGATATGAGTGAATAAATATTGATTATTTTATAGACTAGGGTTTTTTTGCAACTATCTGACTGAACAAGACTTAACCAATATAATTTAATATTTTTAGAATTATTGATGGATTGAGGATGAAGGATTTTACTCCGTTTTAATAGATAACGATACTGCTTTTTAGCTAATGAATTATAAAAGTTGTATTTGAAGGATTTGACAGTAACTTTGCTAAATGGTTTATTTTAAATTTTTTTTCAAAAAACATATTTTTTGGTTACAAAACTTCGCTATTTGTGCCAAACAAATGACATTTACAGGAAGCTTTGTTACATTATTAAATTACAAATAAAGTGGAGTGGAAATGCCTCATTTGCTGTTGGACATCTATAACAAACAGGCTCTATCATCTACAACCTACGAATAATTGCTATCAAGATTTAAAAATGATGTTTTAAATACATGTAATAAAAACCATTATAAACAATACAGAAATCGGAAATATTGATTTGGAGGCATTACTTGATGACATAATAAATGAGGAAAAATATAAACAACATTTCAGCATGAAATATGAAAAGAAATATCTAAAATATGGCTAAAGACATGTTGAAATTATTTATTAATAAAAAGATGTTTACCCATGGACAAGGCCCTAATTAGCCTTAGCGCGGGGCAAATACTTCTTTGCCCCTCCACCTCTCTACTTCCTTATTTCAAGGATGAAAAAATTAAAGTTATGGTGGTATTTAAATTTTTCACCTCATTATCGATATATGACAAGCAAATTGACTAGATACCAAACTATCTATAAAATCTCCCCCTCCAATGGTCAGATTCATTTATCCTAATATATTACAAATGTTAACATCATTTATTCTTATCCAAATTAGGTTGCCATCAAGGCAATGCATGATACAATATCAATTGCTTGTTGATAAATAAAGGGGGTTTCAAGCGACATCATTGAGTTCAAAATAATAAAAGTATAAGTCAACAGTTAACATTTGTCTCAGTAAACCACGTTTGGATTGGATGATTTACTTTGATAAAGCTAGTTAATGCGTATTATTAAGTTCTGTTTAAAGTGCTGGCGATTTGGAAATAAATATAAAGTAAAAAAGAATGAAATAAATTAAATAAAGCTGTAACATAAATTTAAAAAAAACCCATATTCATATTTATTGGAATAATACAAAAAAATACAACAGATTATTATATTTGCCCTTCTTCTGAAAGTAAAGGAAAATGTATGATTGGTTACATGAGGTGAGATGGCGCTGTACTCTTTCATACAGAATGACCGTATTTGTCAAAGGTGTATTTTCTAAAGTTGGAATAGGCTTTTTATATTGATTTTATAAAATTTTAGTTTGAAAGTTAAGTTAATTAAGAAATGAGTGATAATCTGGCATTTTGCCGAGTTCATTCCATTGGGAATATTATTAAATAAATTTTACATCATTTTAAAATTCTCTTTTTAACTGTTTCAGTTTAATTAGTATACCTTTTTCCAGCCCCCCCCCCAATTTATTAGAAATATTTTTTTACTTAAATTTCTAATGATCTATTTCATTATTCTACAGAAATTCTGCTTTCTGCGCTCCATCAAATATTTAATATCGGGAATTTCTTATTTTATTAAAAGTAAAACCAAGAAATAATTGCTCATGAATAATTAGAGAATGCTATTTCAGCAATATGAAATTTTAAGACAAATTAACCCAAAAGTCACGTTATTAAGAGATTTTTTTCTATAATGGAACATGATTCTACTGAAGGGCAATACTTACGTGTAAAGTTTTTAAAATAGAGTAGCATTAACAATTGCTCCAACTCAAAAAAGATTTTATCGAAACAGCGCATCAATTTAAGCATAAGATAATGCTAAATACTGTTTTGGCAACACAGTTTTCTTAACGGAGTGTGGGGGGGAGGGGGGATTAGAGCGGTTGGAGAGGACGGGTGGATCAGGAACCGAGGAGGAAGGTGATCTGTGAAAGTTTTGTGTTTTCTTTATATTTTTATGCTTTATTGTTGTGCCGTGTCCCATATCAACATGTGAATAAAAATGTGGGACTTTTGGGAAATTTGGAAATGATTAATGTCTACCGCTCACGCTTAAGAATTTCTACTAAAAAAAGGGATTTAAAGTAAAACCATTATTACTTTAAACAGCCAAAATAAATTAAACTATTTCCATTCGGATTTTTCCTTTATTTAAAGACAGCGCTTTTCGAGATATATATTTTAAATTGTATGGACGAAAAGGCAGGTAAGTGAAAAAGTGATTATGCTCATTCAGTCCTTTTTTTCTGCAGTGTTATATATTTCAGATTTTTTTTAGCAAATTCGATTTCAGGAATAAAAATATAACAAAGCGCTTAAACCCCATTTGTCATGTTTGGTTGCCGTTGGCGACGTCTGCGAACACGATTGGCGAGATTGTCTGCCGTTGAGGGTTATTGTTTTTTAAACGATATAATGAGAAGAGTTTGTGTGAAGGAGAAATAATGATTTTTCGGCTATTGCTTTGATTTTGAATAGATATTTTAAAGAAAAGTCAGAATTCTGCGTTCAATTTGAGTTGTGCGAATCTTCCAAAACGTATAAAACGCTCGTGTCATTACACTAATATTCTGAGAATATATAAATAAACTTTTACAGATATTTGAGGCGAATTTATTGCTGCGCTCTAGAAAAAAATATTCATTTATAAATAAAAAATTTTACACAGTGGTAACATGAAGAATCGGAATAGTTATATATATATAGTGTGTGTGTGTGTTTCTTTCTCAATATCATGTTGCTTTTTATCCCATTTTGTTATTGCTGATAATACCTTATTTACGAAGTTACACTAAATCATGAATCATTTATTTTGCTTTGAAACTCCGATTACAAAAAGAAAGAAAAATTTGATATGTATATTAAATTAGAAAACATTGACTATCATTTGTGAGTAAGAAATCAGTAATGTATTATTGTTTGCCTTTCATCTGAATTTAATTATATTAAGAAACACAAATCTACTTCTGTTTGTCAAGGAAATTGTTCTTGGTAAGTTTGAATGAAGTTTAAAAAAGAAAGGTAAATAATCTTTTAGAATGTCATTTACATTTCTTTTCAGAGAGCTCTATTACGTAATTATTAATTAGTTCTTAATTGTTCCATTTTAATTATAAGAGTTGAATAAACATTTACTTTTATTTACTGTGAGAATAAATGCTGTTAGAAGATTAGTCTTTATTTTAAATTTTAATTACAATCTCTGTTTTAGTTCAATTTCTAAACAAACAAAATTTTCAAAAACTGTAACAAAATCTCTATTTGAGCTTCAAATGCTTCTTTCTTAACGAAAAATTCCTTAGCAAAGACAAAATAAATCGTACAAGAGAATGAATTGTGCTTATGTTATATGATTCGTAGCAGTTGTTTATTATGTATATCTATAAAGATATTCAGTATTCTTGTTGCTTAGTAATCCAAGTTTTCGCACAGAAAATATTGACACCATCAAAATGTTTGCCATGAGATTATTTGAGAATTTACTAGAATACATCCGACAAAATTAAACGAAAATAAAACACGGAGAACAATAACTAATATAAAAATGTAATTATAGTCTCATTCATTAAAATTTCGAAGTTGATTGAAATGGAAAGGTAATGCTCGATTCTTCGAAAAACGACAGAAAAGATTTTAAAAAGGTTCTTTAACTTTTATTCTATAAATATAAGGTTAAAGAACCATATTTATTTGAGGGACATATTTTAGAATTATATATGATTTTAGTATTAAACAAGGATTTTGAAAAAAATGTGTCGTGAAAAGATCTTGAATGTATACCTGTTTCTCTACAGTTTTCAAAAATAGGATAGCAACTTAAAATCTTTTATAAGCTACTTAATAATAAAAATAATTTTCTTCACAAAATTTTGCTTTTTGCCCATAAAATATCTTTTGAAAACCATATGTTGCTTGTATCTGAAATAAATGTTCCATTCGCCAAGGATGAAATAAGTTGCAATGGATTAGGTTTTGTAAAAAGTGAGTCATAATTGTTCAAAATTTTTTAATCTAAAGTTCAGATTTTTTTTAATGAGAAACAGTATGAAATTAATTGAAAGATAAGAAAAGTTCTTTTCTCTTATTCCATCGTATATTAATGATTACCTTTGGTCATTCAGCCTTTAATATTTTCTTTTTATTCTACTCGCATATTCATCAAACTTATGAAAATTAGGCCTAATTATTCGTTAAAATAAATACATATTCAAAAAAAATTCTATTGGCAGATAAATGAAAATAAAACTTGGAAGTCGTGCGATACCAAACATGTAAACATTATTGCCAATAATTCCACAATGCTTATCTTCTAATACCCTTCCCTCTATAATCCACTTATCCCAAAGGAACGACCAGCCAAATAAGATAAGACACAAACCACAAACAAGAAACGTGCAAAGATAAATGATCCGATATCTGGAGAAAAGTCTTTCGATCGTTAAACCTAATTTTGCCACTGTATAAAGTATATGGATGAAAGGGTGTTGCAAGAGATAGTAATATTCATCACTGTAACTGCAACAATTAAGGGTAAAGCGTTCCCAAATAAAATTGATTTCTTCGGGGCTGGGGGAGTGTGGAAGAAAGGAATGAGAACAGGGAAGGAGTTACACTCAGTGGAAAACCGACACTTGCTAACATGTAATTCAATTAGCTATATCAAATGGAGATAGATTCACAAATTAAAGGCTTAACCGTTTGGGTGGTAAATAAATTTTGAGCATGCGACTCTAATTAAAAGCAGTGGAAATGTGTCGCTGGAATTGCGGTAGATAAACGAAAAATATCAGATATACCAATCTATATATTTGGTTTATGGAGATTTGTATGATGTGCGATTGAAATACTTCTATTTTTAAATGAAAAATAGCATTTTATTTTTTGTTTTAAATTAATTTATCTGTGTAAAAAAATTTTTTTAAGTAAAATTTGGTTTTTTTGAAGTAGGTCAAAAATAAATATCAGGTATCCTTTTCATAAATGTTGATAATGGAGATAAATATGATATCCAACGGCAATGCTTCTATTTTTTACTGAATAATATTTTATTTTTTATATTAAATATCAGTTTATTTGAGTAGAACAAATTAATTTAGCTAAATATAAGCATATATGTGTAGAGAAAATTAATTTAGTTAAGTATTAGTTTATCTATGTAAATCAAATTACTTTAGTAAAATGTAGTTTGTCTGAGGTAGATTAAAAATAAAGATCAGATATCCTTTCCATAAATTTTGTTTATGGAGAGAAATATGGTATTCTGAACTGCATCTATTTTTTAAAAGAAAAAACAAGATTTTATTTTTTTATATTAAAAATCAGTTTATCTGTGCTAACAAATTAGTTTAATTAAAAGATATTTATCTGTATAGAACAAATTAGTTTAATTAAAAGATATTTATCTGTATAAAAGAAATTCGCTTTGTTAAAAAATGGTTTATATGTGTAGAGCAAATAAGTTTAGTTAAATATAGATTTATCTCTGTAAAATAAACTAGATTTATTAAAATGTTGTGTATAAAGTAGTTAAAATAATAAATTAATTAGTTTAGTTATAAGTTTATCTTTGTAGAACAAATTAGTCAAGAAAAGAAATCTGTGTAGAAAAATTAATTTATTGAAAAATTAGTTTATCTGTGGTAAAAATTGAATCTAGTTAAAAATTAAATGAAAGGAGGTAGATATAATGTTCCATCGAAATTTTTAATTTCTTAAAAATTTTATTTATTACAATCATTTCATTTTTACATTAAAAATTAATATGTCCATGTAGAACTTTGAAAAAATAAAATTATTTATGAATTTGCAATTAAATAAATTGAAAAGAAAACTTGTCTAGTTGGACCTTGAACCAAGATAACTACAAAATAAATAGAAAGAATACTCAAAAGGATTGGTTTTAAGGTAAGACATAAGAGCCTCTTGCCCTTTTTGATGAAGCACACAAACCTTTATCTATAATGAGCAGTAATAAAAGAACTATTTTGTTTTACCCTTATACATCTTATATAAATATATAGAAAGGGAAATTTATTTCTTTCATAAAATTCTTTAATGAAGAACAAAAGGACCTTTTTCACATATTTAAAGTTATAGCTGGAAATAATTTCATTTTTATAGTAATAGCTAATCTTATTTAGTGAACAATCTTATCGCTAACAATATTGGTTTTTTCTTTTTCTTGTGTACAGCCGACCCCCCCCCCCCCCCCGCTACCACTGAACATAACAGTATCGACAGGAATTGCTGTGGCCTACTATACTTGTATTATCCATCCTTACATTGACCAATTTGTCAAGGTGACGTTCTCTTCGAGGTAATTGGCAACAAAGTGATCAATAACTGCTATTCCACCTCATCTACCAATTAAACAAGAAAAAAAGTCATCACTAAAATATAGGAAATCTCTGCGAAATTCTAACTATTTCTCAAAAATCTCGTTTCACAGCAACAGAAATCCTAGTCCTTTCAAATTTTCAAACAGTTGGTAAAAAACAAAAAAATGTGTGACATTTTGTCCTTCAGAGTTTTAAGATTACCTGGTACTATCAGTAGTATACTGAAGTCATTATTTTCCACTTTCAAATTTTTTCTTAGTTTCAAGATTTCTAAACATTCTTTTAAATAGTGGTAAAGAGTAACAGATCCTCCACAAATAGGTTTATTTTCTTGCATTCTTCCAAAAATTTAGAAATGTGATGGAAATAACAATATTGACTATATTTAATTTCAATCAAATCTCTTATACCTGATATTTAGACTCTACATTGAAGTACTTTTAATTAGCAAATCGTGATAAGTATTAAAATCATAAAAAATTTTGTGCTACACAACACGGCTATTCAAATTATAATAAATTTTACAAAACCTGAGTGGCTGGCGCTCATTAAATCTGTTGTTAGAAAGTCCTCCATGTTGAGAGTTAATACCACTGAGGGTACTGGGTCAGATGTGATCGTTCTCTGTTCAGATCTAAATTACGACATGTGGATGGATAAATGAATGCGCATGAATGAAGTTCGCCCCATAAAAAAGGTTGTGACGTGTGTGTAGCTAAGTCATATTATTGTCCTTAGTTGGCGTTACTGAAAACCTAGAGACAATCAATTGGTTTAACCCCTTAACTGGTTTATTTTCCTTACTATCTAATAGGATGACACCGTCTCTTTTAAGAATATTTTCTTATTTTGATTCAAATGGAAATCCATGGAATACTTGACTTACCTACGTATTTGAAGTCATTTTACTATTGAATTATAATTGTTATGAATGATTTATTTTTTTTTGTTTACAACTATCAAAATTCAATAAATCGATGCACGTACGGCGTACGGGCAAACCGTTAAAGAGGTTAAGTTACTGAAATGACAGCGGGCTTGAAAAAGTGCCATAAACAACAACAAAAAAATCCAGAAACGAAAAGGAACCTTTGTTAGTTTCAAAATATAAATTTAGAAAATAACCTGAAGAAAATATCATGATTGGCAATTTATCGAATACCCGCCAAACCTAAATATCTGATGAATTTATTATGGAAAAAAGTGCATTCATTATAATCCTCATTAACCTGAAGTTGAATATCAAAATTAAGGGCGCCACTCGGATTAAAACACAAATACCCGAGATGCCAAAGTTGCAAATAAAGAAAAAATAACTTTTAATAAGCGAAAATCTGAAACTGATGAATTAAAAAAGATAAGGAAAAAATTTAAAGTGATTAAACGTTGAATATGTTGCTAATGAGCTGTGTTATTAGAAGGGTCTTACCAAAGATAATTAAGGGTCTTTCTAATGTTAACAAGTGTTTTAACTTAACAATGAAATTAAGAATATAAAGAAGGGTATGGATAATTGGAGGGAGGAGAAGAATGAACATGCCATGCTATGTAACAAATGATACTAATCAGCAGTAATGAAGTTCTGGGTGAAAAATTGTGTAGTTCTTGGTCTTCTAAAAAAGAATTTAAAAGAAAACCAAGTAAAAGATTAAAATAAAACAATAAAGAATACAAATGGACAGTAAAATATTTGCTAAAACTTTTATTTCAAAAGACATAACAGAACCATAGAAATATTAAAGGGATATAGCCTTTTAGACGATTATATTTAAGATGAAACATCCGCAAAACAGATTTTAAGACCTATTCCTATATGTAGTAAATAGAAGAGTCTGATATAATATAATCTTTATTTTATCTTGAAATTTCTAGTGAGATCCTGAAAAATATATTCTTTCTTAACAAAAATCATAACTTTGTTCTTTTAATTTTAAAATATATTTTTAATAAATAAAGGTTTATAATCTTTTTTTTAGATAAATGGAGTATCTTCTAACTAAAAATCCAAAGTGACAGAAGTCGGTTTATCTGCATTTAAAACCTAATAAAAATAATAATTAAGAATTTAATAAAATACTTTCACTAAAAATTTTTTCAAGAACCTCAAAGATCTATATAGAAAGCCGTGTGTGTTATTTTTGTGCAAAAGAAATGAATGGAATAAAATTAAAATATCAGATGTCTATTACCAGATGAAATAATTTGCAATGAACTTTCCAAAACTATTTCAATCGTTTCACGTTAGCATCTTTAACATAAAAGCGCCATTTATGAATAGAGCAGAGGATTATATACCTTTCAAAAGTTGGGTAAATCTTAGATAGGATACTGATAAATCGTTGAAAGGAAAATTGCATATGGAAGTTAAATATCGCTGAAGTTATTCGAATAAATAATTTCTAGGAGATCAAGAAAGACCAGAAGTTAAACATTCTAATTATAATCTGGAAACGAGTAAATTTTTTCAGTTTTTCCACCTGAATATCCATGACGGGAAGTCGTTTTTTGATAGATGAAATTTCATAGTGAATTGATTTGCTTGGGACTAACAGATGCAAAGAAGTGTGAAAGTAAACATATGTAAAAGAATTGTTTAAAGCTTATTTTCAAACCGTTGTAGCTGAATAAAATAGGGATTCTTTTTCCTGGTCAAAGCTGACTTCTAAATATTTGACAATATATTTAAATATTATAGTTTAGTGAATCTATATATTGTAAAAGCAGAATTTGTTAGCCAATTAGGGTAACAAACCTACCATAAGATTATAATACTTTTGATTGTAGATAAAAAACAGTTTTTTATTTCAAAATATTATAAAATGTATTTAGTGCAGTTTTAATAACAGAAATTATCTCGAGAAAAGCCAATGTACACTTTCAAGTAAGTAAAATTGTAATTAACTTTTCATAAAAAAATCTGAGATGCAAGTTTCCATCCTCCGAAATTTATTTATATACAGCTCTATATTAAATTATCAAACTTGAAAAGTATCAAACATCGAAACAAAAAAAGCACATGAACAGATTCAATTTCATTGTTTCTAGTTTGAGGGAAAATTCTTAATAGCCTGTATTAGAGAATTATTACTAGTAAGATATAGAGAATTATTATTAGTCTTAGATAGAGATATATGCTCATTCAGATATAATTTGTTCTGCTAATTTTGTTGTGATATGCGCCATAACGTGATTTCCTTAGCACACAAAACCAGTGGAAATAGTGTTCCTAAACCTTCCTCGTGTATTTTCTGATAAACTTATAAACTTGTCATACCAGGGAACACTCACTTAGAAATGATGAATAGTTAAGAATTATTGAATTGACATTTTGAATTTTTACTGAATCGTGTCATTCTTGGCGAATTAACCCCTGTCATGCGGTTAATATTATTCAAAAATGAGATTCTTGTTTCAGACACATTTTTCTCAACCAATTTAAAAAAATTAGATACAAAACTGCATATGTAGTCAAAAAAATCCTTCATCAAATTTGATAAATTTAAGTCAATTCATTTTTGAAATATCGCATTTACATATTTCTGATACTACAAATAGACATACAATCAAATCGTAGATAGAATATAATTTTGGATGCGTACCCTAATGATGTTAAATACATGTACCGAATGTAAAAATGTAAATATATGCACCGAATCCATTTAGCTCTATTCGTTTTGTAATTATCGTGTTAACTTATATTAGAATAGCCGGACTCTCTACCAAATTTCAACTGTCTAGCTCAAAGCATTTTTGATCTATCTTTGTCTCAGACAGACGGACATTTTCCAAAAATGTATTTTTTGAACTCAGGAAGGTCTTAAACGCTTAATTTATTATAATCTTGCATTCAAATTTTTTGACGTTTACTATTCTACTACGTGTACGAGAAAAGGGAAAACTCGTTTTACTCTTAGTTAAGAAAATCTTCAGTAATCCTTCAGAAGTACCTGTCATCCAATCTATTAATACGTTACCTCTCAGTGGAAACATGTTTTATCAATTTCTGCCAACCTCTAAAAACACAAAAAAAAGCCTTGATTATTCAACCTTCAGTAGATTTATGCAATTTTCAAAACATTGCCACCTGTTCTATCTTGAGGTCGATTTAATTTTTCTTTCAAGTTCACTCGGAATGAAGTAGTCATCCATGAATCTTTACTATGGACTTTGGGAAAACTGACCACAAGAAGATGATAGACTGGCCAATTTGATTGGAGAAAAGAAAGGGGAAAACATATGGGGAACTCTCAACTTTTAGAGAAACCAAAACCCATTTTTTTCTTTCCTTTTTTTCGGGGGAGGGGATGACTCTGTTTTTCGAAGTTTTCTC
The DNA here is from genome assembly GCA_026289955.1 of Argiope argentata. Lineage (NCBI taxonomy): Eukaryota > Metazoa > Arthropoda > Arachnida > Araneae > Araneidae > Argiope > Argiope argentata. The sequence goes on from JAOUZG010048027.1 coordinate 54,501, forward strand.
ATTTAGTTCAGTTGATGAACAGACGATAATAAATCTTTTAAGTTTTAACGGAATTAAGTTGGTGAGTTCGAGTCCACCTGGTGTATTTAGTTTAGAGGGTTGCCGAAAAACAAGAACACAAAAGTGCTGAATGCGTTCGTTTTTTATTTGGAAGAAAGTTAATTTTCTTTCATACATAAGCACCGGAATTGGATTTTTTTTGCATGTGTCTCATGTTATCCAGAATCCCAGAATGTTCTTGAATGATCACAGAATGTACAGCAAAATGAAAAATTTTCTAAAATATAAAGTTTTTTTTTCAATTTTTTAACAAGAATTGAACACTTTCTGCGATATTTTATAAGTATATTTTAACATATATTTTAAAGTAAATTTAGCATATATTATAAATACATTTTTTCATATATTATAAATAATTTTTTATACATTATAATTAAATTTTAGTACTGCCATTATTTATTTTTAAAGGATAAAATAAAAGATACTAATAATACTAATAAGCATTTACTATTTACTACTTCTATGTTTTGAGTTATTATTCTTTAAAATATATTTTTAAAAGTAACAATTATGCTACAGTCTCCATTATGAAATATTTACTGTATGCATAACTACATATTAAAAAGAATTAATTGAAAAATAAAAAATATATATGTAAATATTTTTTTAAAAAGATGCGATAAGGTAGGTAAATTTAAGAAATTTTTCGAGATTGTGATTGCTTGTTTGTAGGGCGTTGAAAACCGATCCCTTGAGTTCGAAACCCGACTGTCGAAGATTCCCCGTGTGTATGTCGTGCTTGGCGTACGTATAAAGGGTATGTATCTATCACTTATTTAAGGTATGAGAACATATTTGCGATTTTATTTTCAAGGGAAAATAGAACCCTAAATTATATATATAAAAACAAAAATCGTTGTTGCAATACAATAACAATAATAAAACAATATAAAATACAATATACAATAACAAAAGTTGTTGTTGCCACCATTTTTTAAAAATTAATTAAACAAACGATATAAATGATATATATTTATCACGAAAAATGCTCCGAAGTGGAGATAAACCACATGAGATTAATCGAATGGATAGAGACTATTAGCTGGCATTGTGGTGTGGATCATTGCGTATGCTGTCGTCAGTAAACAGGGACTTTGGGATTTTCTCATATAATGGGAGAAATGAGTGTTGAATTTTTATATTACTAGGTGTCGCCTGTTTTAGGCTTCTTAGCTCCTTTGAATAGCTTGTAATATGATGGGAAATTATTAAATGAGGGCTATGATTTCCTTTAGGCGTTCCTTTGATTCCTTAAGTGCTTACAGGTTCGGGAGAAGGCTGTTTGTTGTATTTGGGAGTAGCTGCTGATCTGAAGGGTGCTTGAGTTGAGGTATTTTGGATTTGAAGTGGCTTACTGGGTGTTGCAGCTTGGGTATATGAGATTCTGGCAGGGTTTTCACTAAACAGAATATAAAAACGTCTCTTCTCATGTTCTCAAGTGTTCTCCCCTCAAAACTCGCCAATTAAAGGAGAGAACATTTGGACACTCTCCTTTTTTTAAATGAGAATAATATCTAAAAATGATAGTTTAATCAATTATTTATTAGAGCTCTTGATTTTGTAAATAAGGCTTATGAAAGACGTAGCGTTGTTAGTTAAAAAAAGAAGTGATTTTAAATATCTATGAAAAGGTAAATTTTTTTATTAATAATTTTATTTCGTTTATTATAAGCTAGCTGCTAATTTTTAATGAAATATAATGGTTAAATTTTAAGGTTAAATCAATAAATTAAAAATTAAGAATAGGTTTATTTTAAGAGAGCACATGTTATCTTTTCCTCAAGTGTATAATTTAAAGCCAGGGAATCTTTAATTCATTTTCCTTTCTGAACTCAAGCATAGCATTTCCTTTTCTTTACTCTGTGTTACAATTGCTTATAAGCATTGTACCTTTTAAAAAATAAATATTGTAAAAAGAAGGAAAAAATTCCTTTTAAAAAATATTTTTCACACGGAAATAAGTTTTTTTAAAAAAAACCAAAGAAAGGATATAAATGGTATTTAAGAGTTCATGGGAAAATGTTTTATTCTTTGGAACAATAAAAATACAATTGCATAGAATCAAGTCATGGTTCGATTGCCACTCGATTCACTCTACATTCGAAAACGGATCTAATGTAGCTTGAAGTTTCATCAAGAATTTTGAAAAAGCAGATTAATCTCTTGGAAAATGTTTTCTTTCTGTTCTATTCTTTACTGTTATTAGCAAACATTAAAATGATGCTCTTTAGTTACGCTGAATTTGATGCAATTTTTATTTTTATGATTATTTGGTTTAAGACATTGGTTAAACAATGTTGTTGTCAATTGTTTTAGAAGAAGAAAAGAGGGATTTAAAATTGAATAGAAATTCAATTAAAAAAGGCAATACAACATTTTGGAATATATTTTAAGGTTTTATTCGGAGGAACGTTAAAAAACTGAATTATTTAACATTTTTTTTTCAGTAACGCATATTACAATTGAATTGAAACTTTGTAGAAAAATAGCATTATGACTAGTTTTATATTATGGTAAAGTATGTTACATATTTATTGAAACTTAACTCTTTGTATTCATTAACTTAAAGCTTTATACGTTGTTGTCTAACAGAAAAAATGTATTAATGAGAAATAAGCAAAAAAAAGGCATAAAAGCAGTCAATTTTTTTTAAAAAAAATTACAAGAAATTGTTTTGTAAACAAAATTTTGTAAGCTTAAAAAAAACTATTTACAAAATATACATGCAAATTCAAGAGTTTATTATACCTTTGTATAGGAACAAAGAAACATCAAATTATTTGTAATAAAACTCTTGTAATTAGAAATACACCAAAACTCAGCGCAATCTGAAGAATATAAAATACAAATTTGCTTTATTCATGTAAATACAAATGCTTTTGCCTAAACACACAAACACACATATATATTTATAAATTCACAATAATTAAGTAGTTTTCGAAATATTCTCTTATGTTGTTGTTTCTAATGGCACTTGCCATGGATAAACTCGCTGATGCATCAGCGAATTTAATCCAAAATGAGCATCTTTTTTTTTTGAAGTAGTGTCAATTAGGTAAAAAAATACGGCTTCAGATACTCACTCATCACATCCGTTTGCACAGCCCCTTTCTACATGGAGGCACATTCACAACTCTCATAGATAGAACACAAAAGTACAACAACCGGTATGGTTGTTGTTCTTCTGTGAGAGGTGTTCCTGTTAGGGCATCTAACCGGAACTCGAAACCGAGGTGCTCAGAAAACAGGGAAGGCTCACTACCCTATATACCAGGACGCCGTCATAGGGGTTATCTTATTCTGAAATATTAAATTCGAATGATTAAATTGGAATAATTTTTTTTACTCAAACTTTGTTCTAATGCTTTTTTATGGTATGAGGAATAATTTATTTTTTTTTAATTCTAAGTATTTTATTAATATTCAAATTACATATTTTACATCAAAAATACAACTTAATAAACTTTTGACAAAGCAAAAAAATGTTATTTTAAAAGAAAATGAAATCTTCAAACGAAAATTTCAAGTTATCGAGTGAAAAATTATTATTTTTAAGTTATTATTTATCTTAACTAATTTAAATCAAAATCAATTTGAAACAATTACGAGACTTTCTATCGGTCTCTCACCCTTTGTGTATATATATATATATATATATATATATATATATATATAT
>JAOUZG010048027.1:58336-85889 GCA_026289955.1 Argiope argentata
TATATATATATATATATATATATAATTTTTTAAACTTTCATTTTCAAGTTTTCTAAATGGCAAATAAAATTTTGGAGCTCCATCGATTTTAAGATAAAATAACAGCATGATGTCATAGTTCTTGGTCAGCCCGCTACAAACGCATCTGCTTTCAAAAAAGCATATATAATAACAATGCAATTTAGGTAAAAGCAGGTAAATATATTTTTTGTCTGTAAATTTCGGAGATATCAAAACCTCCAAACCGAAACAGCATCATTTTCTCACAAAATAATAAAAAAAGAAGTAGATTTGAACAAATGTAAGATTGTAATAAAGGATTAAGAAAGAAATATTAGTATTAGTCTTTATATTATCCAATTATTTTTTTAGCATTCAATCAGCATTCATACTGCTTTTAGTAGGATACCACAAACAGAAAATCCTGAATTGCTCTTTGGGTAATTTCCTGCCCCTAACAAAAGTAAGACTCACCAATTAAAATTAACTCACTAAGGACCACCCACACTAGCCGTGGTGATCATTCAATTAACGATTACTTTCGGTAACTAAGATTGTGGTTAATTTCCCTGTCCCTCTCTTTGTTCTTTGCCAAATTTACGGCTCACCCGGCCTTTGCAAAAAGGAACACCATCAAAAACATTCCCCGTGTTCTAGTTCGGCCCACGGCCCCGAAAGTTTACGATATCCGGTGGCGGCTTTACGAGTCTTGGCTCGTTTTACGATTCTCTGGTCGTTTAATTCACTGCGCGCTTTTATGACGCTTGGGATCCCCTGGCCCACTTCGCTGGAACTGTCAAGAGACTGGAGAGAGAGAATAATTGGCACGTAGAGAAGTGTCCGTCTGACATCAAATGGATAATCTACGCTCTTTCCCGGTTCATAATAAGCAAAACAAACAATTTATTAAATTCTTGGGAATTTCACACTTAAATATATTTATAAATTTAAAATCATTAATAAAACAAAAGGCGATGTTGCCTAACTTTTGGATCAATCTCACCAATCTGTTTGTCATAAGAAAAATCTTGAACGAAATCAGTGGTCAAATGTTTTCCGATAGCCCACAGAGTTTGAGTTTAGTTTAGTGATATAAATATCAAGTATTTTAGGCGGAAAACTAGGGTTAATTTAGGATGGACCTTGTAATTCTGAAACATGGTCAGATGATGAAGACGATACCTGAGCTTGAATTACCCAGTCAACTCCACACCCCACCAGCAGGAGGACGTTTGGCCCGAATCTCCAACATGCATCAAACCCACTGACAAGACGGTTCATCTATGGAATCTGGCCTCGAACTCGAAGCCCTCCTTACCACCAGGCCACCCAAAATTTAGAGAGAAATCTCAGAAATGAAACAAAATTTCCTATTCCAGAGAATCTCACTGATTTTATAACTTTCTTTTCATGTGTAAAAGAACATGCTGTGGCTTGGGGGCAAAGTCACGGTTTCAGAACCAGAGAGATTCAGATTCGAGACCCGCTTCCACTGAAGAACCGTCTTGTAAGTGGGTCTGATACATATTAAACGTCAGGGTCAAACTTCGTGCTGCAGTCATATAAGCTGGTCTGGTGTGTAGAAGGGGGTAAAACACTGGTGCTGTCTTCATCATCTGATAGAGGCTCAAATCTATCAGATGATGATCAGATTTTTGCCTATTTGATTCCGCCCAAAATAGTCTTATTGTTACTTTAAGAAACATGAAGTTAATGTAATTAAACTATTTTATATGTAAGTTCGCTGCTCCCAGAAAAACATCTGCAGTCACCTGTTTGAAGGTTCCCGTTTTGAATTAGTGGGAATGGTCACCCATACCCCCCCCCCCCCGAGAACACTGGCTTACAATAATTCCGAAATATTACATTTTGATTTGAATTTAGCCTCTTTTCCCAGAATCTATCGGCTATCCCTCATAAGTTTTTTTTGCTATTAACGTTGGGTAAATAGTATCCAAAAATTTAATTTGGGCTTTGGAAACTTTTTTCCGAATTGATTGGAACAAAGTTTTATCACAAGACTGCTTTTGTAGACAGGAAATCCCACACTCAATTTGATATATTTAAATTATGGGACTTTTGAGTTATCAAATTTATATGTTTCTAAATGTACAGATAAACAGACAGCCTGTATAGAGACTTATGACAATTTACCAGCCCGTTGACAGTTATCTGTCAGAGACTTAAGCGAATGAGTACCTCTTGTTTTTTTTCCAGAAAGCCAACTAGACCCAAGAGTGCGGCTTAACTACTTAATCACAACCCTTTTCAGGGGGGAGGCTCCCTTCATGCATTTCATTCATTTGTCTACAGATCGTAATTTAGATATGAATCGGATAACAATCGCCTTTTAACAAGTACTTGGTGATATTACTCTCGATATGGAGATGTTCAGGACAACTTTATGCGTTAACCAGCTACTACAAACAACGGTCAGTCTTTGGGCGACAGGGTTTTGAATTCGTAACCCAAGACATGCGAATCTAACGTCCGAACAACCAGATTATCTTGGCTTAGCCTACTCATGACTTCCTTTGTCTCAAACTTTGAAAAGTGTCTACAATGCATATTGTTAAATATATGCACCGGATTTTATCTTACTTTCATTGTTTTATAGTTATTGTTTTAAATTATATACCTGGATAGATGGTCCTTTGCTAAAAAGATGTTACTCAAAATTTGAATTTTTACTCAAAATCTGCAAATTTGATGCAAAGGTCATTCCAAATTTCAAACATCCAGCTCAAAGCGTTTGTAAGGTATCATTGTCATAGGCAAACAGACATTTTTTCAAAAAAGAAGATTTTCAAACAGAGAGATCCAGAATTTATCTTTGCCATATACGCGAGAGAAAGTTTAAAAAAATCTAAAACGACTGAATCTCTGATCATTCGTATGGGAAAAAGCTAGATGATCTAAATGACCTATTTTAATAGTTGTTATCTCATTAGAAATCCCTCTTATTTCTAATTTCGATTAAGATCACCTTGTAAAATCACAGCGCCTCAACAAGTGATCCGATTTTACCAATTTCGTTCACTCCATTTCGTGCACCGCTAATTTGTCAGAATGCTAAATGGTTGTTGCGCAAATACATATAGAATAGCAATTCCATATGATGTGATTACCTGTTAGTTGCCGATTGCGGTTGATTATTCTATTAACTAACCCATCGATATTAATATGGTTAGTAATGGGTTATTCGCCTAATTTATCTGGTTAATTTATCCACTATTATAACGATATTAAGATGGAAGGAAACCTGTTAGTTGCTGACGATGGCTGATTACTCTATCAACTACACCAGGATTTACAGTTTAGCCTCAACTGCATACAGTGAGCCGATGATTAAGGTCAAATTCTATACTGAAGTTTCTCTATTCTCACCAGAACTCGTGTATGTGGATATTTGTTTTAGGGAGGCAGGACAGTGATGTCGTATATAGAGTAAAATATGATACAGTAAGAAAGATTACATCATCACCAAAATCATATGTTTATGCAGAACCAACATAGAAAAGGAAAATCAAGTATAGCTTGCATAAAGAAATAATATTTCCTAAATGCTATGAAACTAAAAAAAACCATAAAAAAAACTTTGATCATTAAGTACAACTGAAACAATTGTGAGTACACAAGTTGATTCTTCTCAAAAATCCAAAGTACTTTTTTTTTAAAAAAAAAAGTCTTATTTTTATGTAAAATGTTTCCAAAGAAATCACAATCTAAAAAAAAAATATACTTAAATCAACTAATGAAAGTTTACCACTAGACTTACTTTAAGATTGTTTTTCTGAAAACCTTTTAACTAGAAAACTCATTTGAATTTATATCTATCCATCCCCAAATTCATAAACTTCGTCTTCAATTTCAGACACAGCAGGGTTAGTATTCACTTGAAGATTGATTTTTTTCCCTCTCTGATGGCTGCCATTGCTTCAGTCGCACTCCAGAACTTGAAAACGAGGGCACCCCTAAAAAAAACTCTCTCGTTCTTATATTCATATCCAAATAAGTTCGTAAAAGAAGTATTTTAGGACTGACCGAAATGACGGCTGAGAGCACTGAAGTCGAGGTTTTTACTACTCTGTGGTTTTATCCTCCCTCATTCGGGGATGTTTAAAAAGTTTTCAACTATTCTGAGAGGACATGGAGTCGTTTGGGTTTTTGACGATGCTGTTCGAATTCGAATGACGTATCATTTCGAGAAACCCAAATGAGGAAAGTTTGCCGACAACATTATGCGAGTTTTACTCATTCAGATTATACTGCAAAAGCTGAAAAAAGTCATAAGAAAAAATGCAACACTGATATGAAAATATCATTTTTAATCTTGAGACATGACATCCATTTCAACAATGCATGTAGTTGAAGTTACTCGGTTCTTTTATGGGAATAGTGGATTCTATTAGACACTTTTGGGAATTATTTAGACAGAGTTATTAAACTTTTCATGAGTATGTATTTAAATATTAATAAGCCCGACTTCATAAAAACATTTTTAAATAAATTATATTATTTTTAAAAAATTTAAAAAAATTATTTTTGTAAAATTTTTTAGGTAAATTAATTTTAATTTTTTAAAATTCTTTCTTTCTTATTATTGAATGTAAATTTAATTGGAGCAAAACAACGCACGATTTTGTAATTCCAAATAAATGCTAATTCTGTAGAAATATTTGCATGCGCTTTTACTGAATTTTCATAGGAATTTTAATTTTTCCTGAACTAAAATTGACTTTTAACTAGCTAAAATAACTCGAAACATAAAATGATTACTTTATTTCCTTTTAATGTTTTACCTAAATGTTATTATTAATTTCATTTCATTTCAGGAATCTAATTAAAATAATTTAATCTAATTAAAATATCATTTTTTTAATCTAATTAAAATATCATTTTGAGAAAAGTCATTAAGATGTAATTTTTTCATTCTTATCCCTCCAAATAATTAATTTACTAAACAATACATTTTTTGAAACAATTTTAGCTGAATATGATAATATACTTTGGAGATTAAACGATAAAAATAAAATTTCACGTTTTCATCCGTTTTTGTTTATTTCAAAGCTTACTGTCCCATTAAGTTTTCAAATTTTTGAGTAAACTTTAATTACGATAGCGATATAATATGTTTCTGAAATTAATTTGAAATTTATAGAATAACTTTTATATTCGATGAACTAAAAACAAAATATGCTTCTTCATTAAATAAGAATGTATTACTTATTTTATTGGTCCATTAAAAATTATAATTGTAATAACAATATACAAGAAAAATTATTTACTTAAAATGTTCCAATTTATTATCTATTTTTAATTTGAATTTTAACTATCTTAACACTCAGGATTACTAATTTTTTTTTGTATAGTTAACAGCGATATTAAGTTACATATACAATGCTACTCGAATTGCTTCAGTTTCAAATGCCGTTCTATTTTGATACTAGTTTTTCTAATTTTTACATTTTAATACAGTTTTCTTATGTAATAAATAGTGTAATCTGTACTTTCCAAAGGCCTATTCAGTCATTACTTGTTATCAATCTGCGCAAAACTTATTTAATCGGAATAGCAGTATATGGAACAGTTTTAATAAAGTCATTTGAAAAAAAAAATCTGAGGAATACAACAGCTTAAATTAAATTACATTTAAAATGTCCAAGAAACTTTCTCATAATTGGCTTAGCACATGCAAATTAACAATTTCAAAGTAAGTTTGGCTTCGTATATGTGTTTGGTCATGGAGATTAAACTCGCAACTTCTGTAAATTTAATAATTAACTCTTATAGCACTTTTATTACTTGGTGAAGTAATTTCTGATACAATCTATGATCAATCAAATCCAAAGCTTTAACGACAACTGAATGAAATAGAAATGATAGCTTAGACATTGTTCCATCCGACATTTGTTTTAATTAATAGTAATGCATTTTAGCTGCTGCTGCCGCCAACATCACTGATAGAATATATTTCAGATTAGCAATATGAAACCTGTTGTCAACGCCACTTGTGCATTATAATTTGTTTTCAATCTGTATGAAAGAAATTTAATTAAAATACGGAACTTTTTAATAAAGAGATTTAAAAAATTCTTAGGAATACATTAAGCTTAAAATAAATGAAACTTCAAAACCTTGAAGAAACTTTCTCATAATAGAATGATCTATTACACAGAAAGAATTTATCTAATTAATAGCTTCAAAATATTGTTACGTTTTTAGCGTAGCGGGATCGGATTGAATGGACTTTATTTGAGGACAGAACAAACAAATTTATTTACACCTATTTACAGGTATATACAGGATGACTTGGAAAAGTAAAACTTCAGAAAACACAATTCAGCAATAATCAGTCACTTACAGCGTAAATGCAAGTCTTACGCACAATAAACACGGTTTGCAAAACAGCTATAGTATAGCACAGCAACAGTCAATCACAGCGAGCTCAATAACACAGCGTTAACAGCAAACGCAAACACAGCTCACTAATAACAAGCGAAAAGCTACAAGTAAGCGAAACGCTTCTTTTCTCGAAAGAGAGATCCACTATCTTTGAGCGATCGACCCAGAAAGACGGCAACCCGCCTCTTATATAGTCGGGCGAAAGCGTGGCCGTGCTACGGCGGAAGCTCCGAGAGGCTTCGGCGATGAGGGAGAAAAACCTCGGCGCAGCCAGACTTCTCTCGGGGTTACCAGAATATTCCTCCCGCCAAGTCAACTCGGCTGGCGCGGAGCGCCTTATGACGCGCCGCCAAAGTTTTCACCTCTGGCGAGCGTTAGCGTTCGCCCGCTTGTAACAATATGTTTAGGTTTGAGTATGTGTATCACAACTTGTTCTCATTCTTCTATACGACAGATATTTATTAAAAGTAGCTAAATACGGAACATTTTTAATAAAGATATTTTTAAAAAATATATTTTTACGAAAATTCTATCAAGAAAGATGCGAAAATTCAGATGAAATACAGATTTTATTTTATACGATATGTTTATTAAATACATACAACACAAATTACAAATAGAAAGTGCATTAATGCTTTTCAATCCCCTATTTATGGGTAACAACAACACTATAGCTAGAACGAACGCCAAAAAGAAAAGACTTATTCTCAAGCTAAGACAACTATCGCAGCTCTTTCTCCAAACCGAATCTAAGTGAATCTCTCTCCCTCCCACGCCTTATATAACTTCCCTCTAAAGTGGGAGAGGCAAATGCAAATGCAAAAAAAAAGCACGAACGCTCTAGGCAGGTGTGGAAAATTCTCCAACGTTCCTTAGGAACAAATCTTTATTTCTTAGCTCCCACTGGACATTTTAGAGTGTAGTAAAAACCATTAGTGGCCTCAATATGTCGCCAACATACCTACATTGCCAAGTTAGTCACATATGACGATCTTTTGTTGGAAATGTCCTTTATCGATGACGATCTTCCATTACAAATAATTTTTATACAGTTAGAATATTTACAAATACTTACAATATTTACATCTAATTTACACAAAATTCTTAACATTATGAGTATACTAAACCTAAAATAAACGATATTTCAGAATGCTGAACAAAACTTTTAATGAAACGATCAGTTGAGTGCAAAAAAAAAAAAATGTTCAATTCATAGTTTCAAAATATTTTGTTTTTGAATATGCATATTATTTTATTATTATGAAACAAATATTTCTAATGCCACCTAAAGGATAACACAGAAAACAACTCAAGATAAACTTCCGGCGCATAAATAACAAATTCTTCCAGAGACGCAATTCAGGAAACAATACCAGCAGCTTTATTTCTAAAGATGTATAGGGAAATAGTTTCCTCATCTGCTATGTTTTGTCGCTTCGAATCTGCATTCATTTAATCACGAAATCTCAGAAGAAAGATAAAAAAACAGAAACAAAAACAAAAACATAGCGAAATATATTCGGAAACCATAACGCTGGAAATAAAATCTCTTTGCATGTTCTTCTTCAGAGAATATTTCGAAAGAAACGGTAAATGAATACTTTCCACGCGTTTTCTGGTTTTATATCTTCCAGTACTTTACTTCTTCTATTACTTCGACTCTTTTTTTAAATAGATATCTGACATTCCGCTTACATCTGTTTCTTTTTCTTCTCGATTTGTTTCACTGTAAAAACGGAAACATTGCTGACGGAGCGGAGTTTTGAGATCAATTTGTGCTGCACCAACAATGCAGATTCTAAAACTTGTTACTGCTGCATTCAGTTTTGATTGCTAATGTTTCTGAAAAGGTTAGATGCGTATACACTCTCTTGATTGGACATTTTGAGAATGAAAATATTTGTTTTTTTCATATCACATGATATTCTTTTCAATATAAAATGTATTTCAAAGTTTTAAACAAACTCATGTGGTATATGTGCACACAGAAATATCCATGATTTTTGCCTTGAAACTATAAAATTCGTATTTATATTGTCACTCTTAATAAATGAAATTAATATCAATACACCAATTTAAGACTTTTCTTGTCCTTAAATTACATTAAAATATTCAACCAAATGTTAAATGATATTTATTAATCGTACAATAAAATGAATTAATTTCAAGCTATAGGCAATAGGAACTGCCCAACTGTTATATGGCTAATCCTGTTGATATGGTATGGTAAGTTCTATGGTAACTAGGTGATTCTTTATAATTAAAAAAATCTCTGGGCATTTTATATCATATTATTGAAAGATAAAGGAAAGAGTTGTGGGTAATAAATACACAATCAAAATAAAATTAGAATGAAGAAAGTTCTGATACTAAGCAAAACTCCTTCAAACGTTAGCACATATAATAAGTTGTATTCCTATTATATTCTTTTAACTTTTGAGGCCGACTTTCTGACCTCTAATGTTAAAAGAAGGGCGTATTCCTCATGTTTTGGGAGTCCAAGGTTCGAGTCCCGGTTAGGGCCTGGTTGTTCTTATGTGCGCCATTTGTGAGATGCGTGTGCTAGTCTGTACAGAAGGATTGTGCAAGCGAATGTAATGAGAGAGTAGCTAAAGTTGTAGCCCTATTTGTCGCTACTTCAAACAAGAGTTGCATATCCTTCGTCTTAAAATCTGCTCTTATATCAGCGGGGCGTGTCCATGGCAAGTGCCATAAGTAACAACAACATTATAAAATTAGAATATTCCTAAGTAAAAGAATCCCAAATTATAAGAGTCCATGTTGGATTTACGATTCTGGACCCTATTCTGACGTATTGTTTGACAACGGATTGCAAAGCCCTCCGCGTTTTTGCGCATGCTTTAGAAATAGGTGTGAAAATAAAAATGAAAGGAGGAGATGTTTTCGTTTAACAATGAAGGTTGTATGCGACACAAATATTTCAAATAATTAGTAATAAAGAAGAAAAAAGGCACTAATGCTCAGTGAAATTTTTCACGGCAATTTTTATTTCATATTTAATTACTAAAACACGCACAAAATATTAATATAAAGGATAAAACTTTTTTTGCAATTAAAAATCAAAAATTTTTTTTGAGAAATAAATACAAATTTCAGAAATTTGTCTGTGTAAAAATGAAAGAAATCCCACCAACTTTCTGCCAGCACAAAATCCAGATCTTCATATTTGAAATATTTTTATTTATATATTTTTAAATCAAAAAACAAACAAACGGAAGGTGTTTCTGGTGTAAAATAAGAACATTTTATTTATTCACCTTTGCATCAAATAATCTTTATTTTATTCTTGATTCAACTTCACTATTAAAGATAAAATTAAAAAAAAACTGATATAACCAAATAAATAAGGAAACAAAACAAACGATGAATATATATGCATATTAAACAATACAATAGATAAATTCTTTGCTGGGAAAAAATGGAAAACTTTCTTTTATACAGACTATTTCTCTTTGTTGTAATATTTGTACATTCCGAGAATTTGCATTTGTTTAATGATAGAATTCCTAGCGGAATGATAAGAAAGAATAATCTTCAGGGAAACAAGATAAAAAAAGAAAAAGGATATGAAAAAAAGAATACAACTAAAAATTCCTTAAAAAAATCATGTTTGTGCCAATATCAAAAAAAGCTGTTGTCAAAGAAATCTTGATAAGACCAGTAAGAGGATAGTTTTTTTACGTGTTCTTTTTGCTAACTTTTTTTATCGGCTTACTGCTTTTTTTATAACTTTCATCGTGTGCATATTTTTCAGACTCGCTGTTTATGGCTTTGGTTTTTTTTTCTCGTATCTCTCCCTTGGTGTATTTCCTAGTGGAGGCTTTATAGTACTACTAAAGCAGCGGATAATTTACGCGTCAGAAAAGCTAAGCAAAGTAAAAAAAAGAAAACTTGTTGCTGTTGTTTTCAGGTTTCATTTGTTTTCTTTTTTCTATGACTTGATTAATGTGCACTTTTTTGATGGAGTATTTCTCGCTATAAATCTCGATTTTTATACTTTTCTTTCGTTAGATTATGGAACTTGAGTGTGTCTATACATAACGGAAAAAAAAATATATGGAATATTCCATGACGATTCCTTCTAATTCTTATGCAGAGATTTATAGTTTAAAATGTTTTTTAAATGAATTTATCGATTTAATATACATAGATATATGTAACGATATTTTTAAAATTAAATTAAACACTAATTAATTTTCAATTTAAGTTAGCCATAGTAACATCATTCTAAAAATATTCTTTTATTTCCTGTTCCATTACACTTGTTCTAGTTAAATTATTCGACAGAAGCTTTTCTAAAATTGCTGACTCTGATAAAAGTTGTCTATTCCTCACGCTCCGAATGAGAGATGAAAACTGTCGAGTCAAGCACATTCCTTTAAAAAGATTATTGTGCTTCCCTTATTTGTTATACGTGTTTTTTTGGAAATTCCCATCGAAATCTGATTGTATAAGCACTGTGAAAATATTTTCCCTATCAAAATCTTCGTATTTAAGACCAGAGATAGTGATTTCCCACCCCCTTTTACATTTAGCTTTTCGTTATTCCTTTTTGTGTTGTTCTGTGTTTTGCTTGTACTTAATGCTGCTTCCTGTGATGAAATAAAACGAACTTAAAAATTCAACATGTCTTCTGCCATCATTACAAAAGTCAATCCTGGAATCGTCCACCATTATTGGTTTAACATTTTTAGGGTGTGCTTTTAAGGAAAATGGTATTTATTTCTCTCCGCGGCTGGTTTTATCGGGTTCTGGTAGTTTATATCTTGGAAATGGAGCATCCTTTAAAGAACGTGAGATTTTTCTTTTTCTTTGTGTCTGAGCTGACAGAGTTAAGCCTAATATTGAGAAGGAGGAACGCATCATGCTTTTGACGCATCATCACTATTTTGGTACACACACACACACACACACACACACACACACACACACGAGCTTTATATTCATTGATTAGAATAATGAGTACTTTTCCGCAAATTTAGTGGAATTCTGCTTTATTTGGCGATTATTTTTGCGCCTGACTAAGGGAAAAGTACCCATTATTCTAGTCAATGGATATAATTTTTTAAAGAATTTGTGAAGTATTCTTATCCATCCGAATATTTTTTTAAAATTAAAACTTTTACTCAATATGAACTTCCTTTTATGTTATAGTTTGAAATCAAATTTTAAATCTATTCATACGAACTGAATAAGTATCTATTGTTTTCCTAAGATAATAAACGACTTTATCAAGCAAAGTCTGATCCTCAAATTTTGAGAGCCGAGTAAGAACTTTTCAATAAAAAAAATCCTTCATTCTGATGTCGTCTAAACATATAAGCAGATTTTAATGGACAATCAAGAAGTTTATATGCATTGTTCGAGTCAACATTAGGAATTGTGTACAGTAAAAATATCATTATTTTACTGGAAATAACACTTATATATCATAGCTTATTATTTATAACGAATAGGTAAAGAACTTTCTATTATTCCGGTACTTTACAAAGAGCAATGGTTCAAATAATAAGAATACAGCTTCTCAATAATCAAATATTAACATATGAACTTATATATAAAAAGTAGAAGTACTCTGATCTGCATTCGGCTTGTGTGTACATCTCTGTATAAAAACTCGTATGCAATATCTCGAAAGAACTTTCGATGTATTGCCACAGCAAAATAAATGCAGCACGAAATTTCTCTCAGATCAAATATAACTTGGGAGTCTGTCTCAACTTTTTATACGCTGTTCAGTAGCCTCAAGATATTGAATGTTTTTTTTCACGTTTCTAGAAGTTTTGCAAAATACATGAAACGTAAAATTACGAGAATATATTGTATTTTGACTTACATTCTAAATTCGGATGTTATTTCAAAATTGAATTGCCGTTAAAAATTCTACAATTGCATCGTTTTAAAAACAAAAAGGATTAAAATTTAAACCTTTATTCAATTTTAATTTTATATTAAATATATATTTTCTTCTTTCAAATATAGATCTATTTAAGAAAAAGCCTTAAGTACAGTTTTAGGTGGGATTGCACTGTTACGTAAATATAAAATGAATATGATAAAGAGCACCCTCTACAACTAACTACTATCTCGTTTTGTCATAACTTGATCGTGTAGTAACAAATTACGCTGTTAAAGGAACTTTGGAAAATCAGAAACATTCCGACCCGCTAGAAGGCACATGGATAAACCAAAAACTGAATGGCTGGACTGCTGCAACAGCAACACTAGGGAGAACTATGGTTGGGTCACAAGAGCTGTCACCGGTCACGGTACAAATTTTCCCGTAGGAAGTACGTTCCATCATCAATAGTAGGAGCCGAACCCCTACCTATTTATATATCCTCTGAGATGTCGAGATCCAGCCACCATGACGAAAACATCTCAACCTCAATTCGGGGTGTCTCCAGGGGAGAAGCATTTGGGATTATAGTACACAGATAAACAGACACATAAAATTCCAAAAATGTACTTTATAGAGTGTAGAATATAAAAAGCACACTGAAAAGTAAAAACAACCTTATGAGAGATGACATCTATTAAGCATCTAGATTGAAATAAATCTTAAAACTTGGAGGTAGCATCTCCCTTTCAGAGTTTTCTCGCACCCTTAGCCCATAGGATTTTTATTAAAAAAAGCATGAAGTGATTTATGTGCAATCTATGAATGTATTGTAAATCGTAAACAATACGCGAGACGATTTACACCTTTGTGGGTATGTCGCATTCATCAAAGGGTAAGCCATACCAGACTCTCCGATCTGTACGTTGACTCACGAAATAAATCATAAAACTGAATGACCTGAACGAGGCAACAGCAATACTGGTGGGAACCATGGTTGAGCCCTCAGGGCCATCACCGGCCATGGTATAACCCTTCCCTCAGGAAGCACGTTTCGTCATCGATGGGAAGAGTCGGACTGTCACCTCTTTGTGTACTCTCTAGGGTGGTGAGATCTAGCCACTATGTCTGGCATGCCGCATCTCCAAGCATATTATAACCCTAGCTTTTTAGTTATAGAGTAGGATTTGCTTTAAAAATTGTCTTTTCACGACACTTGTGTTTGTAAGACTTTTCTGTAAAGAACAATTGTAGAATCTTGCATCTCAACACAAGCAGGGAAAAACGTGACTGATTCAGAACCAATATCCAGTACAAAGAGCACTTTCCAGTACTACACTCAGCCTTTAATAGCTTATCACAGCGCGATATTACAAGCTCAACACTAGAGAGAGATTAACATTTTGGTTTCCTCTGCTTTGCATAATTTTCCCATTATTCGCATCGTCACATGGAATGTTCTAGATGAATCTCTATATTTCGATTTCCAAAGAGAAACAGTAAAATAATTTTATATCCCCAGGAACCTGTTATTTGGTTAGCAAAGTTTTGATATGTGTTTTCCTAGTCAGTAAATTTTTCGCCAAAGTCAGAGAGTTTGATTTGGCATATATTAAAAATGTTTGAAAATCTTTCTTCCTATCATAAGATTAAGATGACAGGAAAATGGCGTTGCACACTTTTAACAATATATTACTCTATTTAAATTCATAATATGTGAAGTATCTCTCCAGATTCTGTTTGAACGTGATTTTCATCAATATCGAAGAAAGAATCATCATTTGATTCAATTGGTATTTCCTCTTTTGTCTGAATCTTTCCAACTCTATGGATGATGAATGGAAACAAATTTCACCATTCTGTGCCGTTATACATTCGTGTGTATTGTTTTCCAATTTTTAAATATAAATATAAAACTGGGGAATAAATGTCCATTTATCTGAAAAAATATATTCAAAAAATGATATACATATTATTAATATAAATAATGCCTGCGTCCTTGCACAGAGGAAGCACGTCTTCCTCGTTATCTGCGCGTCCCGGTTAGGGCATGGTTGTTCTTTTGTGTTCCACCTGTGAGGAATGAAAATGTGCCTTCCCCTGTAAAAAGGGGATGTGAAAGCGAATGTGATAAGTGTGTCTCATCTTTATATGAACTAGAAATCAGACTTCTGCCCTGAGGTGCTCAGTGGTCCATAACCTCAGAAGCTACTGCACTCCCCCCTTTTTCCGTTGTAAAGCGGACAAGAGATCATCATCATATAAATAATAATGCGCATGATATGTATTATAATAATTTCTGTTTACTTTTATATAATTTATGAACATTTAATATTTGAAATATTTTTTCTTAGTATGCAATGTTTTTGGAATTGTATTAGACAGTGCTATCTGTAAAATTTTACAGTATCATGTGAATATTATGTAATGTTGTTGTGTGGGTGAACTGTAATCTAAAAGGATTCAATATATAGCTGCTGAATTCATTGCTTTTGCTTATGAGAGAGATTTATTTTTAGTTTTTATGTTGCATAATGAATATCCATAATAACATTTTATTCAGAGTGAAAAGTTTCAGTAATAATTATTGTTTCTCTAATTTTCTGCGTATTTTTTTGTATACGTATACAAAAATAGCAGAATAAACTTAAAGATTTTTATATCTAACGTTGGAGACCATGTTTTTGAAAAAAAAATCGTCTGGGAAAATGGTGAAATTTAATATCAACGCAACAATGCAGAAAATAACTCTTCGAAATCTAAGCATTAAACAAGATCTGTAATAAAATAGAGGTTATAAGTTAATGGAAAGCAGTAAAAAATTTTCTATTTTACAAGAAACCGAAGCAACGTTTCAATTTCGCGGTTCTCTTGCAGAAAGCTATTATCCTTTCTTCTCTAATCTCGTCAGGAATTCCTCTTATTCTCCAGAAAAAGGCATTTCTTGCCGTTCTAAATGGAATAAAAGGCAATGAACCAAAGTCTGCAGCGGAGATCTTTAAAAGATCAAATGTTGTTGAGGAATAGAAAGTGTTTTCTATCTTCTTCGTTGTTTGCGTTGTAATGAAGAGCTTTGAAGAAAGGGGCAAAGTGAAATTTATAGTGATATTTTTTCCCCTTTTTCGTATCTTATTTACAATCGCCCGCCAGACAGAATGGCTGTAAGTCTGGTAATTGAGTTTCTACAGCAAACTTTTTAACTACTTTTTTTCCATTTATAGTAGGGTCAGTCTTGAATGCTGTCTCTGGAAACGAATTTCGTTTTCTTGACAGTTTTCTTAAGCAAATGCAATAGGGAAATATAATCGGGTCTTCTTTTACTACTTTTATGCGATTTATGTTTTTTAAGAGATATAACTGCCAATATATTGTCTTGGATTTCATTAAAATTATGCAAAGATTTTAGAACAGTAATATACATATTGAGAGTTCGTTTCTTGAATGGATTTTAAAAAATGAATTCGATGAAAAAAGAAATACTATGTCGTATTTTAACCTATTCACGATACTGTCATTAACCTTTGTTCTAGATATCTGCTTAATGGGTTCCTGCAGTTTGATCTTCGCATTTATCTTTTGTTTTGGTTTGAGACAATCATAGAAGAAATCATGAAGAAGCCATGAAGAAAGAAATCATATCGGCACACTAAAGTTTTGTAAAATTTTTTAGGTTGGTTTGTAGTTTAAAATACATTTGTCAACAATTGCATTATTTTTGATTTATCTTAGTTCTGATTAGTATTATGTTCGGTTATATTAACGTCCCACTTTAAAATAACTGTAGAGCTACGTTGGGACAGGATTCGTAATTTTGAGCCGCTCTCAGATAACGAGAGCAGCGCCTGAACTGACAGTCTCCTGTCCAAGCGTCTACATTACACCAGCAGCAGAGCGTTTGGTCCCAACGTATTTAAGGTGCACAAAGCCTGCTTACACAACGGTTTTCAATTGAATCAAATTTCGCATCTCAAATCCTCTGGCTTCGAAACCACGATGTATGTTATCACAAAGCCATGATGAGTGTCGATATTACGGTTGACAATCTGTTACACAATTGTTAAAAAATGGTATGGCAACAATTTTCAAGTCATTTGAATTATTAGTTTCTGATTCGATTAATAACAATAGTTAATAAGAAGTAATTTATGGTCTTCATTTGAAGTATTTGTTGGGGATTCGAGGGATAACAATGACTAGTAAAAAACAACGTATTGTCTCAATTAGAAGTATTAGTTTGGGATTTATTGCACAGAAATTAAAGTGAGTTGCACTGGCTTGCTGGTACGATCTCGGTATGGTAAGGCCCATCAGGTTCGAGACCCGATTCCATCGATGGATCGTCATGTACGCAAGTATAGTGCATGTTAAACCCATCGGCACTAAACTTCCTCTCGTTGGTGTGGTGAGGAAATTTGGGAAGGGGACATCAGCTCAGATGTCGTCCACGTCATCTAGGGATATTTTGGTTCGTCTCATAATATCACTAGAGCTGGTTTAAATCGGGACGTTAATGTGTGTGTTATGACTTATAGCACTTACCTATAGACAAGCCCCCAGCTGATTCAGCAGCCAGATTTAAGCCGAAAGGGGCGTCTCTTATTTTTGAAGTAGCACCAACTAGCGCCAAGAGTTCGACTTAACTTCACACTCACCACATTTGCTTACACAGCCCCTTTTTACAGGGAGGGAACATTCACACATCTCACAGATAGCCCACAGAAGAACAACCATGCCCAAACCGGGATTCCCTGAACACGAGGAAGATGCGTTACCTCTGTGCCAGAAAGCCGTCGGACGTTAAAGTAACTATGATAAAGGTATTTATTATTCAAAGTAATGATAATTCATAATTTATTGATACATTCAATTTCTGTGACAGGAAACTAATTGACATACATATTCCTTGCGAAATTTATGCAACATAAAAATCAGCCTCTTGAAGTTATTTAGGTTAGAAACGAGAAAATAAACATTTTTTTTATCTAAGCGTCTTTGAAGTTTATTGCAATATATATGCCATTATTTATATTTATTTTTATAAATTAAAATCATTTAAAAAAATTTCTTTCAATTAAAAAATTAATAATAATTTTTTCTACTATTTTGTTGCACTACTTTGAAAATAACTTTTTTTATGATTAATTTTTTCATCAATATATTATGGTGAGAATAAAACAGGTGAATTTTTAAACAAATTCATGAGCTTTAATATGCTTAACTTTAAATTAAAGTAACCGCGAAATATTGCAAAATTGTTTTTTGATTTCATTGCCAACTTCGAATGACACTCCATCTTAATATCGTTTTTCAAATATTAATTCATTCATCAAATTTAATTAATTCTAACTATTTTAAGAAGAGTTTTAGCCGTTTGTAATTTAAACTTTTAATGAACAGGCAGTAAAACAATCGCTATTATACGATTATTCTGGTATTTTCCACTTGAAGGTAAAGAATGCGAGTTTAATTTAGGCGAAAATCCATAAATCTTTGATAAACTATTATTATAATATTAATTGTAATTATTTTATAAGAAGTGATTGTTTTAAAAAATTTCTTTGTTGACCTAAGTATGAATTGACTTCATTTATATAAATATATATGTTTGATAATAGATACAAAAAAATCAATAGTTTCAATTATATTTAAAAAGGCTACGTAGCGATACCCATGAATGAATTAACTAGCATAATCCAGTTCTTCTTATACGATTTAGATAAAAAGTATTTTCTATTGTGAAATTTAGGATTAAAATTGAAATAATTTCTATAATCCCTTTTGATTAAATATAAAAAAATAACATTTTCCCCAGATAAAGATTTTATACAAGCTGATTATAATTGGTTACAAATTCTGGAACAACAATTAAATAAATATATTTCTGAATTTATAATCATTTTTTTATTATTTGCTTATTATTATCTCATAAAATAGAATGTAATTTTCTTTAGAAAAAAAGAATGATAAATAAGTTCCTTTATAAGCTTAATATTTTTTAGAATAAATTGATGAAATCTAATATTTTTGAAATCATATGTTTTTAAAAATAAACGAAAGATAATAAAAAAATCCTGTTTGAATGTTTAATGCCGAGCCAAGTAGAAGACAGATCTTATTACCAAAATATTCTTTCTATACATGCGCTTCTTTTATTGCTGTTTGTTTACACTAACAAACAGATTATACCGAAATCGCTCAGGGATACATTTAAATGACTTTAAAGCAAAGTTATGATGAACTTAAACTTTACCAAACGATAAGTAAGATAAGTTGCAATAATATATTGCCATTATGGATAGCGAAATTTAAAATACCGTTAACATTGATTTTAATACATTTATTCCATTTGAAAATAAGGCAGCATTTCGATGGATTTATTTAATCCTATTTGAGAATATTTTTTTGGCTGTAGCTGCCTACATTTATTTAAAGAGAATATCGGATTTGATTTCCGTTCACTGATCTCTAAGAAGATATCAAATGTTTGATATGTTATTTTAAAGGCTAAGGTTCATTTAATTTTATTTTTTTTGCTGCATCAATTTTTAAATCCTCTTTATTGTATTAAAAATGTTTCGAAAATCGAATTGGAATTTGAAAAAGTTATTATTTCGTGACAAATTATTATTATTTAAAAAATTAAATCAATAATTTCACCACTTTAGGGAGACTTTGTTTCATTCTTTATGATTTAATCAAGGCCTTTATTCTAAAAATTAAACACTTTTTATTTCATGTGCTGAATAGGAGGCGGGCGTAAGGTTGCAGAATCAAACCATTAGAGACTCACTGGGATTCGCCCTGACATTCATATTTTAACATGTTTATTTTTTTTGACAATTATAGCTAAACATAATTTATATTATAATATTGTAGATATTGTTACGGATTGTACATCGGAGTGTTTGTTTTATATAGTGGGTGTATGAAGACACACAGTCAACAGGTCCCTGTGAAAAACGATGACTTTTTGAATACTAAGTCTGATAGGCTGGCAAATTCACAGCTAGAGAACTACACAATCAGTATGTAATATCACAACAAACTATAACGGTAAGTTGGTTGAAATACTCAGGCAGAGATCGTTCAACTATCGATCAGAGGTGAACTCATAACACACACACACAGCCTAGTTGTAGGTTTCGCGGGGTGCCTAGCTCAGCGCAGGGGCTTATTTCCATTAATGGTAGATGTGTAGTGGCATTGAGATCAGTATTCGACTTGGTCCTCTTCGATGTGGTCCGGTAGTGAGCTGAGGTCTCCTGCTTCTGTATAAACAGTTCTTCCTGCGATGAGGGGTATGTGAGTTGGCGAGTATCGGGACTTGTTGTGATTGGCTGTTAAATGGAGTGGGGAGTGGGAGTATGCATCTTTTAGATTTCTTGAAGAATAATCATTTATGAGGGTAATGCATTATAATTACTAGGATTGATAGAGATAAAGTTAGAGAAGAATATTTCTGGGGCGTCTAGTTTTAGGGTTGAGAGGGTATCTAAGGATGCTTTTTACTGCTACATTATTGATTTTGTCCATGTTTTTATAGAATTTAAGGGATAATTTTTGATAAACTTTTTAAGAGGAGGGTATTCCTGAGCTTTGTACATATTGCCACTGGACAAAAACCATTTCATCCTACAGATGTTCCTCATTAATTTAATTTGCAATCTTTCTACTATCATTAGATTCGTTTTAGGAGCATATCTCACACCGGACAAGCAAAGGTTATTATGGTGCAGCCAGCCTTTTATATTTCCCAGTAGCCAGACCGAGAAGTTTCCCAACTAATTGGGACGCATATCAGTCTCTGATGGACGTATCGAGAAAGTTCTCGAAGCTTCTACTATTACCTATTTTGTCACCATAGTGGCCAATTCGATGGAACTAAGCCGAATACTAATTATCAGTAATTATTTGCCAAGTTTGTCGCCAAGCTCTGGAATTACTGGGTCGGTACAAGAGCAGAAACCAATATAAATATCGTTACTCGGTCAGTCCAATGATAAAACTAGCCGTGCTAGGAAGCAGCATTACAGGTTTGTAACAATATTTATTATTTGCGAAGTTTGTCTCCAAACTCTGGAATTACTGGGTCGGTACAAGGGCAGAAAAAAATATACATATCGTTACTCGGTCAGTCCAATAATAAAACCAGCCGTGTTAGGAAGCAGCATTACAGGTTTCTAACAATATTTATTATTTGCCAAGTTTGTCTCCAAACTCTAGAATTACTGGGTCGGTATACAAGAGCAGAAAAAAAATATAGAGATCATTACTCGGTCAGTCCAATCATAAAACCAGCCTTGCAAGGAAGAAACATTATAGGTTTGTAGCAATATAACATAATATAATATTTAAGTCTCTAAAATTTTTTTTAATAATAAGGAAGAATACTATATTTTTTTCTAAATTCTTATCTTATTTTCGTAATATTGTAATAACGACTGACGTCACATATTATCCTAATTTAAAAGCGTATTTACTGCGGGTTTGCATTTTATTTATTAACATTAAAAACGTCATAATCAATTTAGAAACTGTTTTTTAAACAGATAAAGCTGAAAATTTTGGGTCTTAGTAAATGATTATCGAAAACATTTATTTCCTGATTTTTATATATTTATTTTCCTGAAAAGTAACCATTTTCTTTCATCCTAATTAATCGCGATGTTTATCTGGCAGATTGCCATTTGAAGATAAGGCACCAAGAAAGCCCTTCTCTTTTGGTTTATTCTTTTCGTTCTCATATATCCACAACCCCTTTCATTATTTGTCCTTTAAAAGCAGTAAAAAGAGATGATGACGACCCAGATTTCTCTTTAGATTTAATAAAATGTCATCACAAATGTTTATGGAAGAAATTATCTTCAATTTAAGATCAGTAAATATTTCAATGTGATTCTAATTCATTTTGAAGTACTTATATCTATTTAATTTATTACATCTATACGAAATTTGTACTGATAAAGATATATTTATAGGCTTACGCAAATAGACAAAAACTTTAAAACAACTCTAGAATGTACGATAGATTGGATGTGGCAGGAAGGAACCGGAATGACTCAGATTTCTTGTCAGATTTAGGAGAACATTAATCAATTACATTTTAGAAAAAAAATGTGTTTTAAACAGAATTGAGAATTTGAACATGATATTTAATTCATTTTGAAATTTTTGATATGTTTCACTAGTTATTTATCTATAAAATTTGTCCTCTCGATTATAAATTTCTATGCTTACATGAGTAAGAAATTTATTTGATTCTATAAAAATTAAAACTATTAGAACGTTCAGTGACTTCTAGATTATGACACATAGCATCAATGATTTGACTCATTTAACCACCATTGAATCATATTGACCTTCTATAATGTTATGATTCAATGGCTGTTTATGTATTGTGATGGTGACGCTTCTTAGACCCCCTAGATTCTTTTCGAAAATTCTTTTGCTGATTGTTTTGCAAGATTTGTCATTATTTTTCTATTTATATTTTCAGGATCTTATAAAATTCAAGACAAACATAATTTCATGCATGCAATAATTTTATAGTTATTTTACTGAATTCTGAAACGCGACAACAACGGCTGATATTTTTATAAATTTTGTGTAAATTAGATGAAAATATTGTAAATATTTCTGAATTGTTGTGTAAATTTTGTAAATATTTGTAAATAGTTTCATTCTGTAAGATTAATTGCAATGAAATTCCACGTCAGCGTGAATAGATCGTTCTAAAGGAATTTACAGTAGAAGATCGCCATATTTGACCCATTTGGCGATATAGGTGTGTTGGAGGCATAATAAGGTCGTTAAAGGATTTTACTACACGCTAACAGATGTAGTAGAAGCTAAGAAATAATTATTTGTTTTTTAAAGAATATTGGACATATTTCTAGACTTATCTGAATTGAGGGAGCTATGCCCACGGTTGCTCCTCTCATTTCAGTGGACGCGATTTAAGACTCGCAGTAAGTCAGTTGAGTTCGGAGGACAAACTGCGAGGTTAGCCGAGCTAGAGATATCGTCTTTTCTATTGATGCCGTGCAAATCTATAGCTTTGCTGTTATTTGGAATTAGCGGATTAAGTAGAGTTAATTCACTATGAATTGATAAAGTGAATTGTGCGGCTTATATTTAACATGCGTTTTCAAAGACAATAAAGTCTACATCTTTTTATCACTTTTGTGTGAGAAATATTATTTCGTAACAATATTTTTAATTCTATTCAGTGATGGCTAACGCTTTAGGATGACACAGCAGCAGCGCCTCCTAGATTTATTTCAAGAAATTTTAAACTTTGATTTTGTGACATGTATTATTATTTCACCAACAATATTTGAATAATCAGATGATAATATTCTAGACAAAAGATCAGATTCTAAAATTCTAAATTTTGTGGTATATACAACATACCTACAAAAAAATGCGCTTAAACATTGTTTAATTTCTGATTTTCATTTTTGAGATCTGAATACTAGTTATTTAATTAGTTTTATTATCGCTGTGTAATTATCTTACAGAATAAAATTTCAAAATCATAACCATCTCCAATTTTTGTCGCAGTAAAATCACCAACTGAAATATATTTCTAAAAAAAAAATCTTCATCGCCTTTTTCGTAGCTAGACAAACACTCAAGGCAGAGAAATACCTTAACTTTTTCATGCCTCAAAATTGCCGATTCAAAAGAAAAAAGAAAGTTATCAAAAATCTCATAAAAGTAAGAATCAATACATTGTCCAGCTGTCACTGTTTATATTATGTGCAACCACCAAGACAAAGCATTAAGGAAGGTATGTTCCAGTGTTATTCTTATAACCGTGACTTAACCGTGACAGCTTTAATATGAAAACCATCGACCTATGTTATAGAGGATATATGTTGTGTTATGTATTGAATTTTGACATTTTTCTTTCCTATTGTTTCAATTTTGGTTATAGTGTGGACTGATGTTTTAATACAAAGCAGAGATAAAAATAATTCCAAAATCGATAGAGAGAATTTCAGAACAAAAATAAGATTTTTAAAATGTATTACAGAAATTTGAAGAATTTCTATTAATATTAAGAGAAATTTAAGCAGTTTTTTTTATCATATGAAAAAAATTTTGTTCCTAGGCATTTTTTATCATGTCGATTCAATGTAATACTTGAAGGATTTAATTTTTTTCATTTAGCTAACTACTGAAGATAAATAAATTTCTCATGTATTTCTTGTTCATATTTTATTTATTTATTTATTTATTTGCTTTTGAAAGATCTTTGGACTTGTATAACTCTGGAAAGTGAACATTTTGAGTGAAATTTTCTTCGTTTTATCGATTATTATTGAAAATATTAGTATAAGAACTAGTAATCTCAATTTTTTTGTTTCTTGGTTGAACAGAATTTATTGCCGTCGCCTTGACATAGAGATAGCTCGTTTGATCTAGACATCTCGATTCGAGTCCCTGTTCTTGTGTGGTTGTTCTTCGTCTGTGTTCTATCTGTGTGGCATGGGAATGTGCCCGTCTGTAAAACGAGGTTTCTCTAGCAAATGTGACTCATGAAGTAGCTAAGTCGTACTATTTGGCTTATTTGGCACTACTGAAAATAAAAAAAAGAGAGACGCTTACTCGGCTTAAATTGCAAACAGATAACTGTCAGCGGGCTTGTAAAGTGCCATAAGTCACAACAACCACAACAACAGATTTTCTTAAATTCCTTATACAAGTTATTCAAAATCTTGTGACATATTTTTGCAACAGTTCACAAAATCCATTATTTTATTTAAAAGTAATCGAAATGTTTTGCAATATTTAAAAGTATTTTACCGGTATTATTTATTGCACTCGTGAAGTTAAGGGACAGACCTAACTTTTTATCCACGTAAAGTTGACGAGGACGATACCTGAACAGTCACCAAATCCCAAAAGACAAAAAACATTTGTCCCCAACCGATTAAACTTGTTCAACCCAGTTTATTACAGGACAATACTTTGGTGGAAACATGTCCTAGACTTCTAACACTCCGGTCTCGAAAACAGGGTCTTACCACTCCGAACATACTGTTAAAGAAATTATTTTATGAATAAATTGTATTAAATGAATCTATTCTTCAGGAAAGCTAAAGTGAGTATGGTGTGAAATGGGAGCTACAATTTATCAAAACTTTGAACAAACCTTGACTGATTTAACAATGCCATTTTATTAAAGCATAATTGTTTATAAGTGTATACATTGTATGTATATTTGTGTGTGATGCTCATGGTTATCAAAGTGTATTTTTTCAAATCCAAATGTTTTCATTATTAATGCCATTATTAGGATTCTTTGTATTCTAGGGTAGAGAAACAACTATAACATAAATAACTCCTTTTTTCCCTTATTTCATTCAATCATTTCATTAAAAGTAAGTGTAAATACGTTCCAAATTGTGTTTGTATTAAATTAAAATTTCTTTTCAGACATTTTATAAATGCATTTTTATTTAAAAATTTAAGGTTTACCGAAAAATTTGATTAATAAATATAAGTCATACCACTCTTCGCCCTTCCACGAAGGCACACGGATTTAAATCATAAACCCGAATGACAGGATCACCGCAACAGCAACACTGTCGGGAACTTTGGTTGAGTTCTATTGAACATCACCGGCCATGGTACAAACCTTCCAGTAAGACGTACATCTCTTAATCGATGGGAAAAGTCTGTTTATTAGTGTATCCTACATTGTGGCGATATTCAACCACCGTACTGGAAGCATCTCATCCTCGGTTACGAGGTGCTTCCGAGGGGAGATTAATAAACATAAAATAGTAATTTTGCAAAACACACACACACACACAATGTAGCTTAATCTCTATAAATTCAATAATTCAAATTAAATTGTAGGATTCCGTGACAACTTTTATCATGGGAATTATTAATGTTACAGAAAGTAACTATTTCGTCAAGCTATTCATTTAAATGGCATTCAAGATAACTGGTGAACTCTGAATTCATTTGGGCGTACGTGACAACATTATTTTAAACAATAGTATCAGCTTTCGAATGCTAAGCACAAAAAGAACACTTCCAGAAGAATACTTTTTTAAGTACTTCCACGCTATATCATCAACTCGATTAATAAAGTCTAGCAGACGGACCCGAGTCCACTCCCTATCTCCAAACTAATTTAAAGGATTATGGCCGCCCATTCATCAACGGCCCCGACCACCAAACAAAGGCCTTCGTCCTCCCCCCGCAAAGAAAAACACAACAAAAATCCTGCAAGACAAAAAAGAACATGGATTGTGTGTTCTTTGAGGGATGAGAACAACGCCAGGTGTTCCTTCCCTCCAATGGCACATTCCATTCTCCTTTTGTGGTCAGTCTATCCCCAGTCCATTACGAGCTTCCACGGTTGGCCGCCTGATTCCGAATGAGCTGGAAATAAATATGAAATCAACTGGAAGGCAGAATATTTGGCAGTTACTCGGAAATTGTGTAGATATATAGAATAAAACAAAAAGAAACACCCCGAAATGAGCCCATTTTGTGTAAGAATGGGGTTGTTTGGGATGAATGAAGGTTGACTGATTTTGTGTTGATTGAAAAGTTAGGGGTTAACACATTGATGGATGGGATGACCGAGTATTGGCGATTTAATTTTAGTTTTAAAAAATTGGGATTATTTTAGCTAGGTGTTTGCAAAATTAGTTTCACAGTATATTCTTCATTGTGAAATTAATCTCTTAAAAGATAAAAAAATATTTTTACTGGAAACAAATGTATTTAATTTATTTTTGAATGAAATAGATCTTTGAAAGATTTCAATAAAATGGATAAACCTAGTTTTTAAAGTTGTATGGTCATTGGTTAAAGACATAAATATATTAATGGGTTAAAGATACTAATTTCTTTAAATTAGTTAATACAGGAATTCATCAATTTTGAAGCTCCTTCAGAAATGTATTCTGATGATGGAATATGTTGTTGTTACTTATGGCACTTGCCATTGGACAAGCCCCGCTGATGAAAGCATTAGTAGATTTAAGCCTAAATGAGCGTCTCTTGTTTTCGAAGTAGCGCCAAGAGTACGACTTAGCTACACGCTCATCACACTTTCGCTTGCACAGCTTCTTTTTACGGGGAGGACCAGTCACGCATTTCACAGATAGCACACTGAAGAACAACCATGTCCGTAGCGGGACTCAAATCCAGGACTTCAGAAACCTAGGAAAACGCGCTACCTCTGAGCCAGAGAGCCTGCTGATGGAATATAAAAGAGCATTGTGAAAATTATCAGTGCTCCTTTGATTTGAATTGTTCAAACTGGTCACAAAGATTTCGCATGTATTGATTTCGTATTGGTCTCTGGAGAAGTGTGCCCTCTGATGGACAGAAAATAAATATTTTATACATTTAATGAAATAAACTCCTTAACTGTTTCAGTTGAAAGATGTACGATTAATATGGATGCTGTCAAATTATGATTGTTATTAAACACTGTTTTCTTTTCCAGAACTCAATAAAATGCACTAAAAAATATAAATATTTTGTATAAACAATGGAATATCAATAAAATATTGTTATTTCATTTCAATTCCACCAAGACCGTAAATTTACAGGGTTCGATTGTAGTGGGCGTATTGTGTCAAAATAATCAGTAGGTCTCAATAACGGACAACAACTTTTATTAAACACGAAGTTGAAATTACGTAAACAAATTTAGAGCCACGACGAACAAAGGCCGCTGGAAGTCCTCAGGGAGAAAGCTCTCTCTGTTTTTTTAAAAACCAGAA
Organism: Argiope argentata; assembly: GCA_026289955.1. Classification (NCBI taxonomy): domain Eukaryota; kingdom Metazoa; phylum Arthropoda; class Arachnida; order Araneae; family Araneidae; genus Argiope; species Argiope argentata. The sequence continues at coordinate 85,364 of JAOUZG010048027.1, forward strand.
TGGAACTCTAAAACCTGCGGAATTTAAATGCGGAAAATGCTCTCTAACAATCAAGTATGTCTCGTTAACTATTAGTTCTATCGCCAAAATTCTAAAAAAATTCTAATTTTATTTATTTTGTCGACAAATGATCACCAAGTTTATCGCCAAGCTTTGACATCATTAAATCGCCACCTGAGTAGCATTCAAAACAGATTATTGTAAATCGGTGTTTCCGGTGATAAAACTAATTTTGCTGGGAAAAAACATAATAACAGATTTGTAACGAAATGAATGAAAGAAGAATTCTTATGGAATAAGATTTCTGAAATAGTTTTTAGAACTCTTGATGTTGAATCAGATTCCAAACATACCAAACTGACTCAAAATTTCACAAATATGTCAAATCGGAAGCGAATGTAAATCCACTAAACATCTTTTGTTCTCAATCGTTTTTTTTTCTAGCATAAATTATATTTTTGTCTTTCCTTTTTCTTAAGAGTGTATTATAAAATTTGCACTTTGCTCATAATTTTAAACTTACATG
>JAOUZG010048027.1:86289-96697 GCA_026289955.1 Argiope argentata
TTATATATATATATATATATATATATATATATATATATATATATATATAAATTGAATTCTGAAAACGGACAAGATAAAAATCTCAAATGCTTCAAAACAGAATACAAATAGCACTCTTCTGAAGATTTTTGTTTTCTCACATTTTATTTCACGTTTTCTACTGCAAGGAGAATTTGATGCCAAAATTTTAATTTGTTATATGTCAGCGTTTTTTGTTTGTTATTGCTGTAAAATCTGAATAATTAGCCGGTTTTCTGATACAGAGGAGGAGCATTTTCCTGGTGATCTGGGCGGACCGCATTCCTGTCCCAGTAAGTACATGGCTGTTCTTCTGTGTTCTATCTGTGAGGTGTGAGAATGTGCCCTCTGTAAAAAGGGGCTTGCAAGCGAATGTGATAAGTATGTGGTATCTTCATATGATTTAGTAGTCAGACTTCGACCCTCGGGTTCACAGGGGTTCATACCCTCTGAAGCTACTGCATTTCCCCTTTCTTTTGTAAAGTGGGTAAGAGATCCTCATCACCATCTTAATATTCTTTTTTTGAAATGGAGATGAGTCTGATTGATTGGTTTATTCTAATGATATCTAAATTTAATGAGTTAAGCAAGGTTATATTGTCTCAGACGTGTTATAATTTTCAAAGGACTGCCCAGTTTTAAATACATTATTTTTAATCTTACTAAACACAGCTACACTGCAAAATTCCCACACACTTATTACTACAGGCACACTTATTAACGCTTATTAAACACTTATTAAATCAGGTTAAAAAAACAGTATGGTGGAGGGTTTCTATGGTTTCCAGCCGAAAAAGTCAGCGTCAGCGCAAGGGTTGCGCATGGGAAAAAGTCGACCGAAAAGTGCTTGTAGTGCAACTTTTTGTCTTCTGCAAAACACTACAAGGGGGAGCTCTCTGCTCAAGGGGAAAAAGAGGTGCTACAATGTGCATTTATTTTTCCCTCTGCATGCAGATTAATGAATAATTGTTATAAAGATGAAACGTATACCCTATAATATCCTTTCTCTATAATAAATCTTTTTAAATTAAAAACTTTGATATTTAATAGACCCAGTATACTTTTTGATAGGTTTTTGTAATTTTGTAAAAGTAGAGTATAAAACTTGAAATATATACTCTAAAATATTATGCATGAGAGAAAAAAACTATCAGATAAGATATTGTGTCAATATTCTGAGCATCAAATTATCCTTTTCCGTCTTCAAATAACCTCTCATAACAAGACAATCCCCCTCCCTCTCTTTAATTAGCAGTGTGTATAGGACATCTGCCTATTGATCAATCCGATAAACGGTTTAACTACAAAACGTTCGTTTCAATTTGGTATAGCTAATTGCATTCGGTTTTAGTAAGTGTCAACTTTCTCACACGGCTTTATATGCCAGTCTCTGATCTCCTCTTCCGTCCCAAAAATTGATTATGTCTGGAAAACAAGTTCCTCTAATCGTTCCGGTCCAGTGACGAACCAACCCCGGCCCAGGTGGTAAATTATGTTCGGGGGCTGAGATTGATATTTACGATAGGAATATTTGTTTTGGCAGCGTCTCTGCGGGTTTCTGTTTGATATTATGTATTTAGCTGAACAGTGAAAGATCAGGAAAATGATATTAAAATGTTTTGCTTTGAAATGAAATATATTATTTTCTTTATCAAAAGGGCTTTTGATTGTATATTTGTTATAAGATTTTATATAACTTTATCCAATACTTTTCCGTTAGCCGGGCTCCAGCGAAAATTCGCCACATTTTTTATATCGACTTTAAAGCGAATAATCGCCACATAATCAAGAATTTCCCCAAATTTCTTTGCCGATTTTTCACTGCCGCCTGTTTAACTAATAAGTAATCTTTATCCGTTTCATATTCGTAAAGAGGAATGGAAAACAAGTTCCAAGTTTGCAGTCTAATTTTCACTCATTTACTTATGAGCTAGAGTCATTAAAAATTTGTGTAATAATACCCTTTGAAATGAAAATGCACTGATCTATTATCTTCAAATTCGCTTTATAAATCTGTAATTTACTTACAATAATTTTAGCTCTATACTTTAAGCGCCATCTAGGGGAAACATGGGAAAAATAGACCGAAAAACTCATACTGGCTTTTAATAATGAAATGTGAGATATGCTAAAAGTTAAATGTGAATGGTAATAAAAACATTTTAAAGATATTTTAATTAATGTAATTAAATATAACCATAAGAAAAAATATATTTCTTCTGAAATCAAACAAATGCTCAATAGAAAGAGTAACATTAATAAAAATTCGTTCTATATGAATTGCTTTTGGTAAGTATTATATAATTGATTTCAAAGGTTTGATTGCCAGTTCCCGATGGGTTTGTCAAGAATATCAGGATTTTTGAAAAAGCATTTATTTATTGCACCATATTACCACTTGCCACTGCTCACTTATTTTACGTGATAATGAAAAATTATGTGTTGATTAATTGAGTTTATATTTTTGCAATTAAGTATCTCTGCTGCTCTGAATTCAAACAAACCTATGTTCAATTACAGAAAGAAATAAAAAAATGTATTTTCAATTTAAATTTTATTTTTATTTATCATTTCTTATTATTGCAACAATTTCATTTCATTTTATTATTTCCCTTTTATTCCATTCTGTTCTTTATTATTTATTTATTCACAAGTTTGCTGTCTATTTTATTTCTTACTTCTATTTTATTATTTATATTTTAATCACATTTTATTATATTATCTTTTATTTCTTTTTTATTAGCTCTACATTAAATTTTATTATTCTATTTTTTATATTTCATTTCATTTCATTTCTCTTTCGTTGAATTTTATCTTTTAATTTCATTTCATTATTTCTATTTTATGAAATTTGATTTATTTATTTATATTTCATTTTCTTTTTTTCTTTCAATTTCATTATTTCTATAAATTAAACAACCAGTTTTTAAACTTCTTTGATATACCGTATATTTCCTTTTCCGAAAGATAATTTACAACTAATGCACTGACATTTTCACTCCTATGTTAATAAATTTCACAGAATATAATTTTAATCTTGAAGATTTACAGATGAGCTTTTCGATTTTCTCGTTATATTTAAGTGTTCATTTCGCTCCTAACTTCTTCTTATCAAGAGCATCATAAATTATTTCATCGCTTCTCAGCAGTGTCTTTTCGAAAATTAGCTTGTCTGTACCAATTAACATCATTCTAAATTAGCATTTTGTATGCAGACTCTTAATAACTGAGTGTGAGTTGTTTTCAAATTTTTGAGAATCAACACCGAAATTGTTTCGAGTAACAAATAAACTCGGTTTCCTTATCGATTAAACTTAAATCAGGAGATAAATCACTATATATTTCATATTTTCAACTAACAAGCATGCAAAGTGCTTCTACTGTTTTCTGAAGGTTAATTTGAATCCTCATTCAAGATTTACATTTGTAAGAAAGTAAATTGCAGATATGACTGAAGAACTTTCATTATAACTGATAATTCTTTTGAGGATTAAGAAAATATAGAAATGAGGTTGTTACATTGAATACGACGAAAGGGATAGAAATGATGAATGTAATTGCTTAATTAGAGCATTTCATCTTGAGTAAATTGCTCTTTGTTTATAAATCAGTTTAAAGAACTATTTATCAACTCCGAATAGAAAATAAAGACGTTAAAAGTAATCTACTAAGCCTTTTAAGATTTTTAAAAAACATAGCAAAGCAATTTTTTTTCTATTTCGATAGATTTAGCAGTAACCACAAACTGGATACTCCGACTCACAGGAAGACACACGTAAAAATTGAACGACCAGATTGCAGTAATAGTAACACTAGTGGATACTGTAGTTGAGTCCTAAGGGCCAAAACCGAAAAGCGGTACAACCTTTCCTATGAGCAGCATATCCCGTCATCGATAAGAGATAGCCGATCACCTCTATCTGTTTTAACCAAAGTTTCGAGAACTAATCACTATGCTGAAATTTCTCATCCACTAGTATATTATAATACATTTTTTTTTGTTTGTTTTTTGTTAAAAGAATAAGATTTGCCAGAAAATAAAATATCTTTTCCCGACGCTTGCATTTGTGAGCCTAAAAAGCATAAGCAAAGAAAAAAATAATTTATGGGTCAAAAAATGAATCTGAATTTGTTGCAGAAAACGTGATACAAAGTCTTCTCGAAGTAGAAATGATGGCACTCTCAGATATATGCAAACAGAATTCAAGTGCCATTCCTCAGAACATTATTCTTTTCTCAGACTTTATTTCAAGTTTCATTCTAAAATAATTTGACACAGAAATTTTTGATAAGTTAGCAGTTGAGGTTTCTTATTTGTTGTTGCTCTAAAACTTGAACATATTTATACTCACTTGCTTTGACAAGTAGCAGAACTGTAAAGCCATACCAGAGTCTCCGACCCTCTCGAAGGCACTCGGAATAAACCATAGAACGGAATAGCTTGATCGCCGCAACAGCAACACCAGCGGGAACCGTGGTTGAGTTAAAGGGGTCTTCACCGGCCACGGTACAACCCTTCCCGTAGGAAGGAGACCCATCCCGTCAACGATGAGAGGAACCAAACCCCCACCTATTTGTGTACCTTTCATCCATAATGCCGGAAGCATCTCAAGTGTAAAGTGAGGCATCTAAAGTGTTTGAGGGATCATAACAACATAAATGACGCGCGTGTTGCATCTTTCATTTCTATTTATGTATTTACATCAATGTTTTTAATTTTCAAATTATTCTCTATTGAGTTTTCTTTCTCAAAAAACACGATTTTACATATATATTTATTAATTAACTATTAGCGCTCTTCTCTATTTCCTCTCATGATGGCAATGCCATACAGCGCTATCTCGTTCCCTATTTCACCATACTAAAACTGAGTGTAAATTTTAAAAAAATAATTGATGATAGATGAATTGTAAAACGAATTCTGTAATATAGCAGATCGTTCCGAAGAATAAGTTTATCTAAGAGCATTCATGATTTTTTTTACTTAAATGACCAGTTCGTATGTAGATAAGATTGCAAAGCTTTCAAATGTAATTCAGAGTGGAATTCATATCTAAATTTTTCTCAAAAAAATCAAAAATAAATAAATTTAAATAATATCTGCTATGCATATTTCAATGTAGCATGTGCCATATTTTGATATAAACTTTATTTATTTAAAGAAATATCTTCTTTTACCCTAAAGAATAACCATCATCTTCTGCCCAATCGATATCGCCTGTTCTATCCAATAAATCCGGACCACATTCTAACCTCGTGTCATAGTTACGGTCTGAACCAGTTCTTTTCGGTTTGAAATAGTTATATAAAGTAATAAACTTTTAATTTCCAATCGATTTCGCCATCTGACGTCACAAATGTTACATAATGTGCTTTATATGTTTGAAGAGCGAGTGAAAGTTTTGTAACCAAACGTGAAAATTTCTAGATCACTCCGATATAAACCAGTTCTATCCGGTTTGAACTAGTTATATAAAGTAACAACCTTAATTTCCAATTGTTTTCATCATTTGATGTCATAAATATTACAGAAATACTAACAATTAATTTAAAATGGCTTTTTTTCTCTACTTGAAGAATCATTGAACGCTTTTAAATGTTGAAGTAGATATGGTAAACCCGCATTTATCTCGCCATATTTTACAGGAATCTCTCACAGGTAGATCTGATTCATAATTTAAATAAAATTTAAACATTTTTTTTTCTTTACAGAGCTTTATCGGAAGAAAGTTGAGTACCATTTATGCATTATTCATTGCCATGCATTTTTGTTGACGCCAAAAAACCTCATTCCCAAAACTACATCATGTGGCACATGGTAATAATAATTATTAAAAAAATCCAAACAAAGTTCAGTTTCCTATTTCTCGAGTTTTTGTAGCTCCAACCTTCAGTCGCTTTCAGAAGACTTCATTTTATACTATGTACGCATTTAAATACATAAGATATTAGCTTTTACCCGCGACTTCGTACGTGTAGAAATTTTGATGTGTAAGTGTGAGAATTTACGGCCTAATCACAATTTAAAAAGTTGTCAAACCGTATCATTATGGTGCTGTTGAATACAGAGTCTGATACGATATAATCAAGAAACTTGTAAGTCATTGAAAAGTATACGGGAAAATTTCAAATTTTTTTTATTTCAATACCATTTTTTATACAAATTAAATTATTTATATTTTTCCATAATAATAATTATAAAAATAATGCCGAGAAAAGTTCAATTTCCCAGATATTCTAAGGAATATTTTAACAGTAGAACTTTCCTTGGATAAAAAGAAATTGTTTGAATTTAATAAATTTAAAAAGGTATGAAATATGCTTGAAAAATAAAATCGCTCATGGGAAAAACAAAAAATGTCGTTTACTTAAAATTCTATGCAAATAAATTAATTGTTAATATAAAAAAGCCCTATTGTTCCTTTAAAACGGAGCGTTAATGTAACTGAACTAATAATATAAAGTTGAAATGTGTCTAACTATAATATCAGTTATATAACCTCTTGGCGACCGGGGACCTTTAAAAAGATCTTTTTGTAATTTTCACGATAGCGATTTGAAATGTCACCGGCATTATGAGTAACAATATAGGAGATGACAAAAAAATTTTTTAATTCTTCATATTAATTTATTTTCGAGTTAGGGGAGTTAATAAAATATAAATTAGCGATAAATAACGTTAATTAAAAATGTTCCAGGCCCTCCAAATTTGTTCGAAAGCGCTCCAATTTTTATTATTACTTCCTCTAACCCTTTTGAAACAAAAGTTGGTATTATTATTGAAGTTTTAGTATGAAATACCAAAATAGCCCAATGTAATAATTCAAAACTACTTAAACTTTTGAAAAAATCAGTAGTTTTGTTTTATTATATTGGTTATTACTGATATTTCGTACTCAAAGTCCAATATTAATTCCAACTTTTGTTTCCAAAGGGTTAGAGGAAGCAATAATAAAAATTGGAGCGCTTTCGAACAAATTTGGAGCGCCTGGAACATTTTTCATTTACGTTATTTATCGCTAATATTATATTATGTTAACCTCCCTAACTCATAAATAAATTACTACATTGCTTTAAAACTTTGTGTACCATCTCCTATAGTGTTACTCTTAATGCCTGTAAAATTTCAAATTGCTAAAGTGAAAATTGCAAAAAGTCATTTTAATGGTCCTTGGTCACCTTAACGACAAAGCGATTTTTGAACACACAAAGTTTGTTTCGATATAAATATATATAACTCTACACACATAGAGTGCAAAAAGCATAATTTGTATTTAAATATTTCTGTAAGAACAAAAAAGGATCCCATTCAATACTCGGTGCGACATATTTACCCTTTCTTTCACCATATATTCTACAGGCGGAACAAAATTTCCACCCCTTTTAATTAGCAGCGCGTGTCAGGCATCTGTCTGCCGGTAAACCAGATGAACGGTTTAGCTCACAAACCTTCATTCCAATTTGACTTAGTTAATTGCATCAGGTTTTAGTAAGTGCCAACTTTCTCGCCTGGCGTGAGACGAATACCCCCTCTCCCCCCTTCCACCCCGAAGATCAATTATCTCCGGAACACGTTCCCCTAATCGCCCCTGCCCAGTGACGAGTGCACACCGCCCAGGCGGCAAATGAGGTTCGGTTACAGAGAACGATATCTACTGACAAGAGTATTTGTTTTGGCACAGTATCTCTGTGTGGACTTGGCGCTCAGTTAGATTTGTTAGTCCTTTTTTTTTTGACATAACTGGGTAATAAAAAGTTATAAAAGGGATATTGACAAGCTTTCTTTTGAATAATTGCCAAATGTCTCTTTCTATTATCTTTCATAGTTTTCGATGAGCCATTTTATATAATATTTTACCTTTTTTTATTTGGTCATGTTTGCTAAGAATAAATTACATATTTGTGTTCGAATTTTCTTATGGACTGAATTTTTTTTTTTGAAAATAAATGCAAATATTTATTTGAAATAAAAATATATAATCAAAAGTTTAATAAATATTGATTTGAATATGTTTATATCAATTATTCAATCACGGTAAGTTTAGTAATAAAATTTCTTCATCAGTCTTTTTTATAATATCACACCATTTAGAAAATAATAAATAGTATCATAAAACTGTTTTATTATGCATTTGTGCTATTAAGGCATCTCACGTAAGTGTTTGGAATTCTTATTCGAATGGAAACTTTGTGCATTTTAAGTCCATTTTATCGCTCATTGCATTATCTTTTTTTAAAACTATATTTCCAGGCAAAATAATATCTGCCATTCTAGCAGTGATATAACAGAAAAAAATGTTTTAAAATATCTGTTAACTAATAAGAGTTTCTCATCATTATCGTTCTCAGTGGTGTCGAGAGAATCTGATTGTAAAAGCCCAAAAATATAGAAAAAATTCCAGTCATACTGTAACTGGGAAACACTGACTAATATTAAACTTTTTTTCAGATTTACATTATTGATTGGACTGTTATTCTAAACGCGATCTCAATGGCGTCTTTGATACACTAAATTTGCCATAATTTTAATAAGAAGCACTTTAAAAAGACAAATCTAAATGTCTAGTTCGTTTTTCTGAAATATCCGTACAATGCCTAGCTTTAATTGATTAAATTTTAATTAATCATTTAAAATTAACTGGAAGGATCTATTTCCAGCTAGTCGATGTTATATCGCTGCTTTTGAATCCTTTAAGCATCGGACTATTGTTTTCCAATAAGAGCTCTTATAATCACATTTTGACATGATCTTATAGGATGTGGGGAGAGGAGAAGGCCTAATGGGATGTGCATCCCCTGTCATCTCAATCGTATGCATGAACTTAGTGGTAGCTTGGCCTGAGGATGTAATTACCGTTCAAAATGTGGAGCATGACTTAGGTTTAGTACAGTTATACAGCATTATTTGCAGATATGTTTGCTATGAATATAAGCTGCAGTGTAATTAATTATATTTTAACAGAATTATTTGTTAGCTATAGTTTTTTTTTTTCAATATTTGAGAAGTCTTGTACTTACACAATTAATCTAAAATTTTAAATTATAGTTGTTTATTTAAAAGGCATATACGTTTTATTTTATACTTAACTTTTCCTTAGAAGCAATAAAACTTTGCTTACAAGCTCGCAAATGATTCATTAATGTTAAAGGCTTTGAAGTGAGAGAAAAAAATCTTCGGACGATAACCATGCAAGCTGCCCAGTTGTAATAAAAAATTTATTAATTACATATATTTAAACATACTTAAATCCGAGGCCACTTAGAATCTTATCTAAAACAGTAAACAGAAGTATAACTGATAATAAAATAGAAACGTCTGAAAATTTAATTATGGATTTACAGCTATGAAATATACTCTTACTTAATTTGTTACATAAGTTTAACCACTTAACTGTTTTGCCCGAGTGTTATACGTGCATCGATTTATCGAATTTTAATGGTTGTAAGCTAAAAATTAAGTATTTATAACGATTATAAATCAATATTAAAATTCCTTCGAATACATAGATAAGTCAAGTATTCAATATATGCCCATTTGAATCAAAATAAAAAATATATATTCTCAAAATAGAAGATGTCATCTTATTAGATAGTAAAGAAATTTAAACAGTTAAGTTGTTAATTACATATATTTTTAAGCAAGTCGATTAGAAATATGGTTCAGTTTTGGTGATAAAAACATAACTAAACTCAATTCTAGAATTAAAACTTGTGCACAGAAGCTTTTGTTAAAATGTATCCACTTGACAAGAAAAAAAACTGATCACTCATATTATACACTATGATACGAATAATTTTCAGATTTTGAAGAAAAAAAGGATAAGTGTTTTATTTTTACATTTGTAAAATATCATTTTTCTGACATATTGATCTGGTGATAGTAATTATAGCTATATCGCTTATAGGAACCGAGATCTGATGACTTTTATGGATATTTTCATGCAACATCAGTCGTTATTGGGAAGCTAAATAAGTTAGAGTTAATAAAAAGAGTTAGCTAGTCTCTGGAGCTCCATTCTCAGATTGAACTGAAAGACGGTGACTTTCAAGGGTAAAATTATTATTTTATTGGAAAGTGGCTTTTATCCTGCATGGTTACTTTCTATAAATTTAGCCTTTGTGTACATCTCGTATATATATGCTGTCCGTTTCTGTAATCTGACTCGACCACTTTTTAACGATTCCATCTCACTAAGGGGTGAATCGGAAAGATGGGCGAATTTCCAGATTTTTATTTATTTTTAAAAATAAATATTTCTTCCTTCCATTTTTCCTATTCGAAATAAACCCGTCTTAACGCATGCGTAAAAGGGCAAAGAGTTTTTAAATACATTGGCAAATACTGTGTGTGTGTGTGTGTGTGTGTGTGTGTGTGTGTGTGTGTGTGTGT
>JAOUZG010048027.1:96707-133193 GCA_026289955.1 Argiope argentata
TGTGTGTGTGTGTGTGTGTGTGTGTGTGTGTGTGTGTGTGTGTGTGTTTTATATTTATACTTAAAGTTTTCTGAAATATTCATTATATAAAGAGCCATTGTATTTTATTCCCATACACAAATTAGATAATTTACAAATCGATAGCAAAGCGAAAACAAATTAAACGATTTTTCGAATTAATTTTATTTTCAAATAAAATAAGTCTTTCAATACTTTCTCGTTTTCTAATTACTAAAATCCAAATTGTTTTCTCAATTCTTAATATGCTTGTATATTATTAGATGTATTTTATGAAAATGAAAATTAATGACAGTTTAAAATTTTAAACAATGCCCGACTTAGCCTATTTAGGACCCGGGGCGAGCCCTCCTGTCTCTTTTGTCTTTGAAAAGCAATGTTAAAAAAAGGTTCATTAAAGAAGGAGACGTAAAATAAACTTACTGTTCGATTTCAAACAGCAAGTCGGTGTAATTACCCGGGACCCTCTGATGTGGGGGCCCGGGGATAATTACACCGTATACCCTTTTTTGTTGTCAGGCTGTGATTGTAACATCCGGATTCAATACGTGTAATGAATTTGATACAAAATTATCATGTAGTAAGACAAAAAGTATTATCACCGTCTTTTTTTTCTAGCGAAACATCTCTTACCTTGAATTTTAGAATGATAATCTTATTTAAAGACATCTAATTTGCATTAGCTATGCTTTTATTTTCAAATCAGAAAATGTATTGATCTACATATGCTAATTTATAAGACTAGATATTCTTTAGCTCAGATTAATAATATAAGCATAAATTTTCCCACTTTCTTTATCTTTTTTACGATTAATTGTATTTTGAATTTTTTTGCGTAATTCAAAAATATTCGTTTAGAATATATTTGACCAAATTAATTTTATTGCGAATTTTATAGCCCTTAGTTCTAAGAAAATTTTCGTAATAACTAAAGAAAAGGAAACTGGTCGTGTAATTATATTTAACTCTAAGGATTACAGATTAAAACAAAAAATTAACACATAAACCTTACTGTAGAGTTCAAGAATTATCTATTTTTTTATTTCAGGAATATTTAAAATTCATTCAATCTCTGAATATTGTCATTTTCAAGTTAATTACCAACAAATCTATCTTAATAAATCACTAATTATCAAAGGAATGACCTGAGGAAAACTGACATTTCTTATAACCTCCATATCCTCACCTAACAATAATGGAAAGTTAATGATAAAATAAAAAAAAGGAAAGCAGACTGATAAGAAAAAGATCATCAAGAGAATATAAAAACAGCTGGTTCTGCGTGTCCAGAAATTTTTCTAAATATCATTATCTTAAATAATTAAATTTTTAATTTTTTTGTCACTTTAAAGATAACAATAAACACGTTTCTTGTTCTGTTGATAATTAAAGAAAGTATGTGTTCGAAGAGTAATTAACAATGATGAATAGACTACATATTATCTCTTGAAAAGATTGATAGTGACTTTTGAAACAATCTAATTATTTCATAAATAAACATCTGACGGAAAAGCCTTGGGAAGTCAGATAACAACTTTGAAATCGAAATAGTATAAATTTGAGTGGTTTTGCAACCAAAAAATCTGAAGAAAATTATTAGAAAGTGTTGTAGAAGGCAGGCACATTTATAATTTAAAACTTTTAAAAAGTTTTATAATACTAATATAATTTAAATTGATTATCTTAGTAAATAAATTAATAACAGTTCAAATTAAGGATTTTTATTTTAAGGTTCCAGGTGAAAAACAATCAAAATAAAAATCTGTAATCATTTAAAATGAAGGTTATAGGTATTCCATTCTTTAATGTATATTACAATAATGAAAATTATTGTTATCATTTGTGCTTACAGCGAAATTTCCTCAAAAATCATGTTAAACTATAGGATAATGATATTAAATACAATTTCCCTGATTATTTCAAATGAATTATTCACAAATTAAAAGTACGAACCAAATGCCGGCACAGTGGTAGTACGTCTTCCTCGTGTTCTGGGAGTCCTGGTTCGGGCATGGTTGTTCTTCTGTGTGCTATCTGTGAGATGCGTGACTGTGCTCCCCCGGAAGCTAAGTCGTCCTCTTGGCCCCATTTGGAGCTACTTCAAAAACAAGAGACGCTCCTTTCGGCTTAAATCTGCTGCTCAATCAACAGGGGGCTTGTCCACAGGCAAGGGCCATTAGTAACAACAACAACGAACCAAATAATCAAATTTTTGCTAAATCAGCAATTTTATTTTATACCTGCGTTGATGAACGTAGGTTCAAGCTCTAATATATATATAAACACAGGAAACTTTGTTTAATTGTCTTTCCAGACGTGATTGAAAATAAAATAGTAAAAGAAAAAAAAAATAAAAATCAATTTCTACACACATCAACCATTTTTTTTATGTTGGTTCCTGAAAAAATATATTTTTTTTATCTATTAAGAATGAAATCTAATTTGCTGTATTATAATTTTTTGGGGAAAATTAATTGTTGAATCAATTGTATGTCTTTCAATGTATTTATCTCTTAACTTTAGAAAGGAAGATTTGAGGAAAAAAAGGAATTCCGCAGTTAACTAAATAAACCATATAGTTCTGTTTAGTTTTAAGCATTTATGTATTGTAATATTTGTTTTCAGACAGTAAAGAGATCAACAAAAATTGCAAATTTTAAAAGGTTTGAAAATTAGTTAATTTTTTATCCTAAAAGGGATCTTGCTCCTTATTTTTCAAATTGAAAAAAAGTTTTCGATTTCATTTTTATACCTTCTAAAAAAAAAGAAATTTTTTTCGGAAGAATTGTTTCGAAATTTTATTCGACTAATAATTATTTAGAAGTTTGTAGTAATAAGTTTATAAAAAATTATTTTGAGTAATTTCAAAAAACATTTCATAAAAGATTATCCATTCTATGAAAGTTCTTAATAAGTATATATTTAAAATCAAAAATGACTTTTGAAATTTCATACGATTTTCCATTACTTAAAATTTAATGCAAAATACTTAAACAACATTGTTATTCATCATAGTTCTGGAAATAATTCCATTTTTATGATTTAAATAATCCGAGATCAAGTCTTTCATTTCCTGTTTGTATAGACAAAAAGTTTAGGAAAGCATTAAATTTCAATGGAAATTCTATGGATTTCCCGGAAATTATTCGTGAAATTCCAATTCAAACATAGCAGGTATTGTTTTCAACAAAGGAATGAAAAATCTCCTTTCGCTATAAATTTTTTTATATTAAATTTTCAAGAAAGTGCACAATGGGTTTAGTATGATCTTTATATAAATTTAAAATACCAATCTTAAACGAAATAATGAAGTATTCGGGGAAAGAATATTGCAATATTTTATTTTCGAGAGAAAAATATTTGAATTTTAAAGTTTAAACTAAAAACAAAAACCCTTTCTTCGATATTGAGCAATAAATGTAAATACAATTATTTTAACAATATAATTTTTTCTGAATAAAGCATGCATTTTATACATGAGGAAAAATAGTCGAATAAAGCAAGCATTTCCTTGAAATCAAAAGTAGCAAACAACTGTGAACTTTTATTTCATTCGCATGTTTCCAGTGCAAATAAATCATAAATTCGGAGACAGTTTTGAAATTAGATACGAGTTTGATAAATATAGGTTTTATTGTTAAAAATGTTTTTATTCAATATTATCATCATTCAAATTAAATGATTTTCGTGGAACTGATTTTTCAAGTTTTAGAGATTTGGCTCGTTTCTCAAAAACCAATTTAAAAAATGAACATAATGGCAAATAACAGATATATTGATGAGTTTTAAGTTAAATACTCATAGATACAGGGTGTCCATAATTAAACGACGCTACTTTAAAGTTGTCTACAAACAAAACTATTGTTCAAAAACAAAGTAATGGGAATTTTTTAAAGCGAATAATAAAAAAAAGTTCAAAATTTCTCCACCAGGGGCAATTTTTCAAATGAATCACAAATTTAGCATATTTTTGACAATAATTATAAGAAAACATGATTAACACGCGGGTGATCATTTTAAGCTACCATCTGGTATCTTAAGATAGCATGTTCAAAAATTGACCACATCAATTGTCAATTCCAATCGAGCACAATTTTAATGCGAGATGGAGCTTCTCCGTTGTGTAAAGCACATTCTCTATAATCATTTTACAGAATGACTTGTGATTTGGGGTCTCTCCGGTCTCTAGACCTAAATCCGTGTGGGCTTTGGCTTTGGTTTACAAAATAGTTAATAAAAGTTTAGTTAATAAAAGTTTAAACAAAATAGTTAAATAAAAGTTTAAACAAAAAACTTTTTTTTATTTTTATTTTTCCTAAAAATTTAAGTATAAGCGAATTTTTTACAGCTTTAATTTCTATCTTGAATTAGCCCTATTATTTTCAAATTTATATAAATACCACATATTTCCTTAAATTGGATAAAAAAATGTTAAATATTTTAAATGGCTTTTTTTCTTAAATATATTTTTGACTAATTTTTTAAAAAAATACAATCAGATAATTTGTTTTAATGTTCAAAATTGAAAACAAATTTTCTTAATTAAAATTTAGAAAAATAACCACATGTTTTTTAATAGAATGATTATTATTTATTTCTATTAAGAAAAGTTATACACCCTTCTTTTTATCTAATCACATTATTTGGTATCCATCATTAAACTTATCCCTCTCTAATGTAGGGTAGGACCAAGTTCACGAAAGACGTGACATTCCCGAGAAACCTTCCAAACGAGGAAGCCCCAGCGTGTTTATTTGCCTAACCAAACTTCCACGAGTGGGAATCAAGTTATGGAACGTTTTGAACGATGAATAATTGATATCAATTGCAGGGTCTCTTAGTGGGAGATAACTAATTCGTGCCTCCTCCGTCTGCGGCGCAGTTAATTTGGAAACTTTATCGACAGGCAGAGGACGTCTGTTAACGACTCGCGGCGTCTCGACTATCGACTAGATGTTTGATGATGGTATAAGGGCAAACAGTTTTAGCGTTAAATTAGGGTGTTCATGCAATAAATGGGGTTGATTGATTATATAGTTATTTTTTAACCTGTTAATGGAAAATCAGTTTTATTTTCGAGCAACACACACACATACACACACATATATAATGAAGTCAATTCCTACCTAGGTCAACAAGGATAATTTTTATTAAGTTGCTTCTTATTAAATAATTACAATTCATATGAATAGTTTATCAAAAAATTATTGATTTTCGTCAGAATCGAACTCGCATTCTTAATCTTCACGTGAAAAGCTCCAAAATACTCGCATTTTACTCATTGGACTACTGCCTGTTGATTACAAACTCTCATTATAAACTGCTAAAACTCTATTTGCAGGTTGTTACAGAATTCGTTCAACAAATTTCGTGGGGTAATAGAAGTTAGCAAGAGAATAAAGAATTACTGTACAATATACGGTCTCTAACGACATTTAGTAGGTGAAAATTGCAAAAATATAGGAAGACCAAAAATAGTTCGAAAATTTTTTTAATTAAAAATAAAATAGCAAATGCTGTTTCAACTATGATTTTTTTTTTCAAAATGGAGGCCCATTCTTAAAAATTTGTTTTTCCTGTAGCTAACATGCCTGTTTGAGGAACCAAGGGGTCGTAAATTAATGAAAACAAAAAAAAAGTTGTTTAGAATACTTACTTTCAAAAGATATTAAAACTCGAAAAAAATAGGTGCGTCGAAGCGATTGTAAGCATTGTGATGAGATGCTTCTGAAAAGCGCGTACGTAAATCTAACTTTCGTGTTTGCGTATGTGTATGTAAAATATTTAAAAACTATGAAACATAATTACAAAACAATTTTACGGCACATATTCAGAAATACGAGTATTTAGACTATTACAAAGGTGACAATATGATCTGAACGTAGACAAAACACCGGCGATCATTTCGAGGTTTGATTCCCTTCTTTTCGATATAATGAGATTTGAATTTCTATTTAAAATCAGACGTAAACAAAGAAATGTATCGCATATGAATACCACAGCTCTTGTTATTTGTACGTGCGCAGTTTAAGGTTTTCGCACATTCGCGGATAAGTTAAAATCGCAATTATAAAATTACCCTTTTTATATTGATATGACTTTAATATACTAAAACCTTCCCCAATAAATGCTCTACAAAATGGTATAAATATCATCAATATCCGTTAACTATTTCTCAGGTTTTTGTGGTTCAAACAAACAGACGCTATCAGAAGACCTTATTTTATATTATATATAGATGTAAACATTGAAATATATAATATACTAGCTTTCAACCGCGACTTCGTACGCTTTTAAATTTTGATGTGTATGTATGAGAACTGGTGGTCTGATCAATGTAAAATTTTATCAAACTGCATCGTTATTGTGCTGTTGTAAACAGGGTCTGATATGATATAATCAAGAAACTTGTAAACCATTGAAAGATATACGGGAAAATTTCAAAATTTATTTTTATTCCAATACCGTTTTGTATACAAAATTCGATTGATATTTTTCCGTTCAGCACGTGCAAGTCCGTATTCGTCGAAAATAAAGGTGCTGGCAATCAGAACACACTGTGCATGCATGAACTTCCAACGTTAATAGCGGTAACGCAATACAGAATATAAATTTTTAATTTCCTTTATTCCGTTTTATTTTAATTCAAAAGTACTTAAAAATAAATTTGAAAAATCAATTAATTAACAATATTAGTTTTAAGAGCATCAAACATTATAAAAATAAATAGAATAGTTTGAAATAAACTGTCGAAATCAAGTTAAACCTAACCTCATTAGCCCGGGAAAAATTGAACTCATTTGTCGGTGGAAAAAATAAAATTTTTGGCAAGAAAGTTAGTTTTTAATTAATAAAAATGTAACCATTCAATTAACCGGATCAAATAGTAGCCTATGTCAAAATATAGACTGTAATCTAGGTCTAGTGCTAAATTTCATCCAATTTCGTTCAACTGTTCTGTCATGATTGACTAACATCATTAACCCATCTAAATTCTCATGTGTATAATAATAGTATAGATGAAATGCACTATACGTATTTATTAAAGCTGCACGACATAATAAGTGTATAAATATGTATTCTAAATATTTAAATATACCTGTAATATAATAAAAGCAGGTCAACTAGCCTATTCATGTCATATTATAATCTGTTTGAGTATTATTTTTGCATAAGTGTTGAAGAATGGGTAGTTAGAAAAATAACTTTTTTAATTAAAAAACAACCTTTATCACATTCGTTCGTTCGTTAAAGCGAGGTCTTTGGTACGAATATATACTTGAGGCGTACTCGAATTTTTCTGGCAAAGTATAAACTGAGAGTAAAATATAAAAAAGAGAAATGTGTTTTTCACTGATTGATTTACATGTAACACAGATATCGCAACGATTACTAAATATTCTTAGTACAAACGAATGCATACAAAAACGTATGCCAATGTATTTCCTTTACACTGCTTATACGATGGAGTAAAAAAATCTTTCGTTAATGTTATATATATATATATATATATATATAAAAATAAAGAAAAATAACGAAAGTTTCATAAGCAAATATATATATATATATATATATATATATATATATATATTTGCTTATGAAAGCTTGATTTAGTTTATTTCAAAATGTTCTTATTTCAGCAAAGTGTTTACTTATTCGAAGCAAAAGTAAATTTTCTTTCATTTCTGTTTCCTGTAGAATTTTTTTAAAAGTAATATCTTCCTATTGTAAAATAAACAAGTTTGCTTATAAATAACATTTATTTATGAAATATCTAGACAAATGTAAAATAAATCACAGGGGGTTATTTCGATTTCCAGACAATCGTTCGAAAATAAATAGCTACAGAAGAATATCCAATTCACATCTGTGTATGGGAGAAGTTCACAATTGTAGCTTATATTTAAAAATATCAAACATAAGCAATCTTTTAAACGAGAAATATGGAACTGAATTGTGTTTTTGTTTTTAATTTTATTTTGAGTATCTTTTAATATATCCTCTTGACTAAAATGACTGAAAGCAATTTCCACTTATAATAGGAAAAAAATGTGGATACAAAGTGTAATAAATGGGACCAACTTGCAATAGTTTTGGGCATTTGTATTCGTTTTCACCTAGACAATCAAATTGCAAATACGATTTTTTGTTTACACATATATTTCAAATAAGTAAGTAAAGGTAAACCTTGGAATAAAATTTCGTTCGCATTAAATGTAGTGAAATTGCTTTTCACTTTCAAATTTTATTCTGTGCATTTGTTTACGTCTCTGAGTGTGTCCGAATTTAAAAAATGACATTACTTATTTGCCTTTCTCTGTTCTTTCAACTAAATCAATTTTGCAAATTCAGCTTATTTTATGCTGAATAAAATTCAATTTATTTTACTTCCACAAATAATTTTTCGTTTTAAATGCGATGAAATTGCTTGAAAATAATATTTCTGTTATAATGAATTGTCTTTTGAAAATGAGACTTTTAATAGCAAGAGATATTTTATAATATCTTAATTGCTTTGTAGCTCTAATAAAGAAAACAAATTTAAAATGCTGTATGGATATAAAAATGATTATTTTATAAATATTGAGAGGGGATGATCAATACACGGGCATAATTTCTGTGTTGAGGCTATTATTGCATACCGTACCCACATATGTACATTTGATTAGCAAATGATACCGGACATTTTCCAACAACAAAGGACCCTTTACTGTCTGTCCATAAGGAGATCTCTGCCCGACAGTCGTCTATGTTTACTGCGGGCGTTATAGAAACAGGTTACTGCAGGAAGAGTCCATTTCGCAGAGGTAGAAATTCATTCAAGTTTCTTACGTTGGCGCGTTTAGCGCCTAATTGGCGGTATTGATATATTGCCTTTCATTTTCGAAAGCAAATTCGAAAAATAATTCACTGGGCTGAAAATCATTTGTGTATTTGGAATGTTGAAAATATATATTATTCTTGTTAGAATAATACAGAATTTCCTATCTGATTAGTGCAGAAAGAACAGAGTGAATCAAATAGAAAAACTGAATAATTATTTATATGTCTATCGACTGCACAAGAAGAAAAAAAAATTCAGTAGAATCCAGCATGACAAAAAATTAATTTTCATTTTATTTGTTTTAAATTTATGTAACTACTTAAGGTCAAATTCTCCGCAGCAAACGCGAAGTAATCTGTCTAATACAACATAAAAATAATAACATAATAATCGTAATTATTTCATAATTTTTATAAAAGGTTGCTTTAATTCTGTTACAAAGTAAAATATCCATTGTTAAATGTGCTTAAAACCTCTCCAAAAAGTTGTTTTAATAAATGATTTTCAGCCCAGTAAATTATTTTTCGAATTTGCTTTCGAAAATGAAAGGCAATATATCAATACCGCCAATTAATCGCTAAACGCGCCAACGTAAGAAACTTGAATGAATTTCTACCTCTGCGAAATGGACTCTTCCTTCAGTAACCTGTTTCTATAACGCCCGCCGTAAACATAGACGACTGTCGGGCAGAGATCTCCTTATGGACAGACAGTTAAGATAACACATTTTGCTCGAAAGAAAAAAGTACAGAAAAAAAACATTACGTTATATTGCAAGGAAGCCCTTGCACAGTCAACTTTATTACAACACCCAAAACCAAAAACTCCTCTATGTATTTGGGTTGATGCTTCCGATTTTATTATTGGTGCTGCACTAGCGTAATTTAGTGACAATATCGTCTAGTCAGTGGCAGGTTTGTCCACAAAACTGACATTTTTCCAAAAATAAATGGTTTACATATGATAAAGAACTCTTATCCATTTATACGATAATCATACGATTTCTGCACGTTTTGGAAGGACGAGACTTTGTGATTTATGTTGTTGTTGTCGTTACTTATGGCACTTGCCATTGGACAAGCCCCGGTGATGAAAGCATCATTAGATTTAAGCCTAAATGAGCGTCTCTTGTTTTCGAAGTAGCGCCAACTAGGACAGAGAGTACGACTTAGCTACACACTCATCATACTTTCACTTGCACAGCCGCTTTTTACAGGGGGGGCACAGTCACATATCTCACAGATAGCACATAGAAGAACAACCATACCAAACCGGGACTTGAACCCGGGGTTCCCAAAACATGAAGAAGCGCTACCTCTGAGGCAGAGGGACGGCTTATGATTTATACCTATCAAAAGCCTCTTATTTATTTTTTACAGAAGAAAGCTGAAAATGCAGTCCATGTCAAACGAGATATCGATTTTAAATGTCCTTTACCTCCTTCGAATTGAAAAAATTATTGTCTCCCTGTTCTTGATCGATTTACAAAAGCGCACGTCTGCTGAAACGATTTGTCCATTTTTTGCATCTGGATGGATATCTCATTTAGGTTGTCCTGCAATCATAACAACAGACCAAGGTAGAAACTTTGAATCAAATCTTTTCAAAGAACTGAATTATCCTCTTAGAAAAAACCATTTTCATTGCTTCCCTATTACCCAAAGACCATTTAACATATCGAAAGAACACATCGCCTACTCAAGAGTGCAATTAACGTTCACCAGACATCTAGGTGGAATGACATACCAATAGTTCTTCTTGGCATGCATTCAGTTGTTAAGAATGACATGTTGTTGTTGTTAGTAATGACACTTGCTATGGACAAGCCCGCTGATGCATCAGCGAATTTCAGCCAGAATGACCGTCTCTTGTTTTGAAGTAGTGCCAACTAGTACGATTTTAACTACCAACTCATCACGTTCGCTTGATCGGCACTATTTTTTAGGGAGGGGAAACATTCACATACCTCACAGATAGAGCACAGAAGAATCATGCCTTAACTGGACTCGAATCCGGGACTCCCAGATCACGAGGAAGACCCGCTATCTCTGTTGCAAGACGCTGGTAAGAAGGACATACTGGATGCATGCGCAGAATTGGTTAATGGAACAACTCACCATTGGATCTTTTCTTATCTGACGAGACTTTTACATGTAATCCAACGTACGTCACAATGCTGCAGGATAGAGTAAGGTCTTTGCAACCAGTGTCAACTTCAACTCATGGAAGAAATTTTGTGTATTAAAAACTTGTCTGTCTTTTTTGCGTATTAAAAACCTGTTCACATGTGCTTCTGAGAATTGACAGCTTTCAACCACCCCTTTCACAAACTTACATCGGATCTCATGTAGTCCTGAGGCGAAGTGACGAAGTTTTCTCAATTCTTGTGAATGGAAAAAAATCTGTGTCAATAGATTTAGTCTTCGCCAGCCTTTTGTTTGGAAGATGACAATGATGTGTCCCCTGTTCCTCAAGTGTCTAAACCAGAAAAGGCATTTACTTTTGAACAATTGCAAATTGTAGAGGCGTCAGGCGAGAGCCCAAGTCTAATGGTTCTCCTATCTGCGGAGAGTGCTCTCAGCCGATGTAAGACACGAGGTGAAAATAAAAATGTGTGTATTTTAATCGGAATGATTCCTTGGCGTTTTATTTCTGAACCTAGGATTTTAATATTCTAATAATAAAATATTATTTCCCTTATTCCTTTCCTTCAATATAAGCACCTAAAAATGTCCTTTCAATATAAGCACCTAAACATGAGGGGAAAAGGCATGAGGAAAACACCATCGAGGGGGGGGGATGTAACGTTATGCCTTTGTTTCTTTGGGGGAGGGCAAAGTGTACATTTTTTATATCCAACCAGATCTGAAACCCCACTGTCAAAGACAATCAGCTCTGTATTCAAAAATATAGATTGATGAACTTGATAATTATATTAATGAAAGGAAATGGATTGAATTCCCTTTCTAGAATGAATTATTTTGATTTTTTCTTAACCGAACTAAGACCGTACAAACAGAGAAGGTGATCTTTTAATAACTAGATATTTGTCTAGCTCGCCTGATTAGAAATACGGGCCTACTTTCGAATTTCTGTCATTAATTTATAAAACACAAAGCTTTGAGAAAAATTTAGTATTAGAAGTATGTGCTGCATTATGTTTGCCACACTATTCATGTTTTAAAAAAAGGTTTTCTCTAAATTAAATAATGGTATAAAATGTTGGGCAGTTGATGCAATTAATTTTTTCTCATTTTTGTACTATAGTATAGTCATGATTCAACAGATGAAAATACACGAGACGAATATTATATACTAAGCATTATAAAAAAAAATTTCAAATTAAAACGTACAATCAAAATATCAAACGTTAAATAGGCTTATCGAATTTCTAATAGACAATTCTTCATATTCCATGTCTAATTTTTCCCCGAACATTTACTTTGACTTTGTTATTTCTTTATTTGAATCAAATAAAATTGAATAAAAAGGCGATTTTTTACAAATATTTTTGCTGAAAATCTTATTAGAGATTGACAAGAGGATTAAATTTGTTTGTCAAAGAATGACGGCCAGTTTAGGTGAATTATTATTGTTAAAGGTATAAATGATCAAACATATTTAACATTAGTTTCAATATAGCTTGTTATCCACCACTATTTTTATATCCAAAAACAGTATATGAAGAGTAATATATGTATATTATTTAGCGAACGATTATAACGGGAAGAAACTATTATTGCCCAATTGCCATAGCAAATAAGTGGTCAGTAAATATTTCTCTAAAGCCGAGATTTAATAATATTGATTAAAGCCGACAGACGATTGTTGAATCCGTAAGGTTCCAGGGAACGGTTGTAGCGCGTTCTCTACGAGAGAATTAGAACTATCGTTACAGCTTCAACTTGTCAGACAGGCATGTCCCATACATGCTTAATCGGATGCAACTGAAGGAGGAATATTGACCATTCTATACTTAAATATCCTCAGACCGAAGACATTCATTTACGATGTTTCCACAATGAGAATGGGCGTTGTCATCCATAAATTGAAATCATGAATCCATGACACCTAAACAATCGTATATGTACATGTATAAACAGAGGAAAAGATACTTTCAATGGCTAGCTTTTGTATTTTTCTTAAATAATCAATGACTGCTAAAATTTAGCCAAGTATTAATATAGGGAATAATAATCAAATAAAGATTAAAATAAAATCTGCTATGCATTTTGCAATGCATTTTGTCGGAACATAATTATTTAAATGGCTAAGCACCACGCGCTCGTGCAAGTTAAATTATTTTTTTAATTCATTTTAACTGCTTCATTGAATGAATCACTTTAGTATTGTAAACGATCCAATACACTTTGTCTCGCATTGATTGTTTAAAACAATATTACATTTCCTATTTATTTCATTTCATATAATCGCGTGCTCAAAATGACATTTTTCTAGGTTTTATTGGTTATAGTCATTAACTTATTTTTTTAAATCAGAGCTTTTTTTAAATGCGATGGCAACACATTATTAAAAGCTGATATTTGGAGATGTTCGTGCAGATAATAAAACGTTATTTTTCGCCTAAGGAATTTTGTTGACGCCCTAAACCTCATTCCCAAAATGACATCATGTTTTGACATAATAATAAACCTTGCTAATTTTAATTCACTACCCTTATGCACTTGTCCTTTTGATGAAATCGATCCATATTCAGAATTTTTTTATAAGATTCTATTGAAAGATGAATGAGTTGGTCTAAAACCTCAGATAGCGATAAATCGAAACTACTGAAATCCTTCGCCACTGGGTCGTCAGCCACCTAACGTTCCATTAAGGGGATTGGGATGGATTATCCGGCTGACCCTTCGACTACGCTTACAAGTGGCAGTCATTTCGTCTTGCTAACTGGGCGGAGCGCTTCGTTGAAACTCGATCTTTAATTTGCAGTTAAAGATATATTTCTGGCTTAACGTCTCATTGCTCATCGTAGATACTGGGAAGAAGGTCAGAGATGGTGACTTATCTTGTAGATACTTCGGAAAGGATTATTTTTGAGGAAAAAGTTTAAACTTGAGGTCGTTGGTACTCGTGAAATACGTCTTTAAGGAGAAAATGATAAATTTTTAGGCTCTTAATTTAATGATTATTGCTGAAAATAAAATAAATATATGGAATGATGCGTCAAATATAATGAAAAGTATGAAAAATGTTTCATTTACTGAAACATAATTTAGACTATCATGTGCATTTTCAATAAGAACATTTCATTAATTTATGGTTATTTCTAAGTTTGACTAATACATAAATCATCATACCTCTGTATGATAGCTGAGAATAATGAATCATTATTTTAACCGATTAATCTGTATCTACATGAATGTTAATAAACAGAAAACTAAGACAGGCAATTAATTTTTGAAGAATATATGCTATTTTTGAAAGTATTGTTCTGCCAAAATTTCTATGCTTAGCTTAACAAGACTTTCGTCTCCTTTAGAAACTATGCATATTTTGTAATGCATCTAATTATTTTCAGATATACCAAAAATATGAGCCTGATCATATTTTAAACTTTACAAAATCTTAAGAAATGCAAAGTGGTGGAATATCTCAATATTCGACAATTTTGATGTAAATATAAATCATTATTGAAAATAAAAGTTCAAATATAAGGAAGGTATGTGTATTGGAAAAAGTTTATTACATTAAACTAAAATGCCTCTCCAATTAGTAGGATGTGCGGTGTGACAGATTGGAAGGAATGATTCAGCCTAGTTCTTGAACTCAAAGTTCTTAACCTTCGGGCGTAACAAGGGAATAGAATAATCGCATAGACATTCTATTTTTTAGTTGGTGATAGCCTCGCATTTCCGTGGCTCATTCAACAGGTATTTTTGATAACTGCTGTGCACTGAATCACTTCCCGTTTCTTTTTTTGAGTTCTCTTTCAAACTGTTTCAATCATTACGATATCTGATATAGGAAACAAATATTAAGTGCCAAAAAGTATTATTTATAAAAAAAATTACCAGAGCAAAAAGCATTATTTGCTCGCTTTCTAGTGACCTGAACATTTTAGTCTAAAAGAGTCCGATTATCATTTGCACCAATTCTTGGGAATCCTTTACCTTATAAACGAAAGATTTAGTACAAATTTATCGATAGTCCCAACTTCAGATACATAAATTTTTATTTCCTGGGTACATTCTTTTGGTTTTAAGAAAATCTCTTGGCAAAAGAATTTTTAAAGTCAATGTTTATGAAAAATTGCTTGACATCTTTTAAATACGGACATAATCGTATCGGGTCTTCCAGGGTTCGGGTTTCGGTATGGTTTTTCTTCTGTGTTCTATCTGTAAGGTGAGTGAATGTGCCCCCCCCCCCTCCTGTAAAAAGGGGCTGTACAAGCGAATGTGTTAAGTGTGCCATATTCATATGAGCAAGAAATCAGACTTCTGCTCAGGGGTCCATACCTTCAGAAGGTACTGCACCCCTCCTTTCCTTGTAAAGAGGACACGTCCTCCTCCTCATCGTATCACGGAATAGATCTTTATTCCAATCTAACATTTAACTTCAGATTAAGAATAATAATTGCAATTTATGAGATAGAATTTGTTTGGCGATGATACATCTGCGCTGGAGCAAGATAACAAGGGAAAACTTCGTTCTAATAACATTTGAAATGCTTCGAATAATCATAAAAGATTGATTAAATCTTTTTGTATAATTTAATTCTATTTTATTAAAAAAACATAAAAGATTAACAATAAATTCTCTTGTTTTGTAGAAAGGTCCTTTTAAACAAAAATACAAGGTTAATACCTTTACACAAAACGAAAAAAAAAAGGATAAAATTTATGTGCAAAAATTCATTTGAGTCTACGTTTAACTAGTATTAAAACTCATTTTCAGTAATGCATTTCGAATTTGAAGTTAGTGAATGAAAATGATTACAACAAGGGACATGATGAAATTCTTAGCTTCTTAAAAAATTGTAACAATAGAATTAACGAAAGAATTTCGACTTTTAAGCATTTTTTATATTTTTTCTCATTATGATAGATGTTTTATTAGAGAGTATTTTAATAGCTTGTTTGCTGATACGTTAGTAGTTTTCTGTAAATAAGAAGTCATTTCACCCTTTAAATTCCCCCTCTTGGGCGGAACCTCGAAATGATGGTGAGATGCTTCCGGATTGGTGGTTGGATCTCTCTACCCAGTAGAGTAGTATACTAATAGATGGGGGTTTGGCGTCTCCCACCGATGTCGGAATGTGCTTCCTACGGGGAGAGCTGTACCGTGGCCGGGGACGACCTTTAGGACTGAATAACTGTTCCCGCCAGTGTTTCAGTTGCGGTGGTTCAGTCTTTCAGTCCTCGTGGTTTAAATCCGTGTCCCTTCGTAGGGGGGGGGGGGGTTGGAGTCAAGTTATGATTTCCCTTTTAATTTTAGAAAGATTCGTTGTTCAAGCCAAATAGACAATCGTTTCAAGGAATTTTCGAAAGGGCTTGATGGTGGAGTTGTATCAGGTCGACATTACCGAGTTTGTCGTTTAGTTTCAGTTTTGCTATTAGCATTCGAGATTTTCTTTTAAGAGTATATATTTAAATCTCAGTCTTTGCTACTTTTTATCAGATACAGAAGTGCATCTGCTTTTGAAGAATTCCCAGCTCAACAAAACCCTTCTTCAAGGTCTAGCTTATCTGCTCGACAATCACTGTTAAACACTTACTATAGGCATATTTTTAACACCTCTTTCGTAAAGCAAAATCTCTGTTTAAAATAGTATTCGAAATAGTGTCACCTGTTCTCGGCGGAAGATATGTGAAAAGAAACCGTTACTGATTGTATCAAATTCAAGAGAAGCAAGTACTAACAAATGTCAGTATTTAATTGTTTTGGATAAAACAAAATTGGCTATCAAAAAAATCATACTTAAAACGAGACAAATGTAACAAAAATAACGAGAGAAAAAAACTTGAATATACTCACTTTTACTGCTTGGATGTCAAGCAATATCAGTTTTGGTATGAAAATCTGAAAGATAACATATCAATAAAAATAACTGACGTTTTTATGACATTATTGTCTTGTAGAGAGTAAGAGGATATATGTCTTGTAAGAGGATATAAAACAGAATTAGATTATTTGAGCAAATAGCTAGAATTTTAAATAGAATTCAAATTAATCTGCGCTTTGCAAAATAAATACTATTCTTTTAACAAATGTATTTTTATAATTAAAGAAGTATGTTATTTCAATTAGAACTCTAAACTAACATTAATTAAATGAAGTTAAATAAACTTTAAATTAACGTTCACTTGTAAGTTAGCCAAATGAACGCTAAACTAACATTATTCTACTGAATATGAACCAGCTTTAGATTACTTACTACTCAATGAACCAATTTCCTATAAAGTTTTATATCTCTTTTTAATCACACGATCTCTGTCTCAGTACCCTCTCGGGGTTTTCGATCCAAATTACTCTCATGCACCCTTAAAGGCCTGCGAAACAGAGATTCTTGAAGTGTAATTAGAGAAACAATTATTCTTCCATTACCATAAAGAACGAAGTAATGTCTCCTCGAGATCATGGAATGAAAAGATTGAGGAAGGGGAGTTCTTCCAATCCATTTGTTGCAAAGAGGCGCAAAATAAAATGACCTAAGAACAAAAATGAAAAGTAGTGTAAAACTAAACTGATATAAAACTTTCTCCTTTGCTATGTTAACAAAGGAATTTTTGTACAATTTTTTTTGTACTTTAATATTAAACAGATGAAATTAAAGTATCTTTTCTCACACTTAAATGATAAATTATTTTGAATTTTTTAAAAATATTTTTATATATTTCAGCTTTTTATAAAATACGATAATTGGAAAACACAAAAAATATATGAGTTAAAAACTAAAAGTGTTTTGAAAATTAAAAGAAACATGCCTTTTGAGAGGGAAGGGTGTGAAGAAGTATAAAACAAAAGTGTCCTAGTTCTGAAGTTTAGCAAATAATTTATTAAAAATTTTACAAATCACATATGTTAATTATTACCTGGAGTTTAGAAATGAGCTGTATTTATACTCCATCGTTAAATACTATGAGTGCATTTAAAAGTATCAAGACCTTTTGAATTCATTTTCGTCTGATGAAAACGTAAAATCGGTATAAGATCGTTCAGATTTAATAGGTTGTTTATTGTGTTATTTATAATCTTCAGAACTTATTAAAAGATTTTTTTATCGCGAATGTCAATTAAAAATATGCATTTGATTGTAATTTATAATTCAGAATTCTAGAATTCAGAATTTGTAAAATATATTAAAATATATGAAGCAACTTTAAAGCGTAAGTCATGCTTGTTGTTACAAACCTGTATTATTGCTTTCCCGTAAGGTTCAATTACTGGAAAAATCATTTTAAGATCAGCCCTTACGGTTGCAGATCGGGTGACGTGTCGAGTTTGGCGACAAATTTGGCTACTTTGGCCGCAAACTAGATATTTCTGGAAACTTAGATATAGATATTGTTCGAAAATAAGAAATAGATATTGCTAGATAATTTCAGCAATTCATGCAGAAGGAAACTGAGATACTCCTGATTAGTCTTGAATCTACTCGATATGTCTTGCGGTAACTATAAAAGGCTTGCGCTCTCAATAAGCAATGAATCGGAGTTGGAATCTTAGTTAGTCTGAGTCATAAACAAATATGGAGTTGTCAAAGAGAATAACGAAGCAACAGCGGAATAGTCTATCGAAGTGCCAACATGTTGTGGAACTCGAGCGGTTGCTGAATTGAGTTGTATGCCGAATCCTGTTGTTCATTGGGGAAGCAGCATCAAGTACTGTGAGGAGTATCCAGTCGTATGGTAGTGTGTTGGCATCTTAATACAGCTAAAGCGAGGAGACAGTGGAGAACTACAGCAGATTTGAGAGACCGAAAAGTGAAGCTATGGAGATTCCTGCAATTGCGGAATTCTGTCTGGCCACTGTGTTTGCTTTGGATGTGATTACTGCCGATTACGATTTGTGGGTTACTGTTTGTTATATTGTGTTACTGTGTGTATCATGTGTTCGTCTCGGCAGTAAACATTTGCTGCCTCTGTGTATTTTATCGCTTCTGTATGCACTTATCCTCTGTGTTAAGAGAAGTGCTCATCTATCACGAAAGGACTGTTCCTTTTATTGACCAACAAATCAAAAAGAACCCCGACGTAAAAAGTAAAATATATAACAATATGTAAAAATGAATATAACTCTTCAAATAATAAATGTAGAATATTATAGCATCATGAATAATTTAAAAATGTAACAATAATGTTTTTTTAACATTCATCACCAATTGACTGTCGACATACACCGTTTTTAGTCTGAATGTATAAGAATATAATAAATTTACTGTCATTCACCGAGGTGTATGGTATATATTGAAATTTACCGGTGAGTGTCGACATTTTGGTATTTCATAGTAACATGTATACATAATGCCGGTATAGGAGCTAATGCAGAATAATTTGCATTTGAAAGCTTTCAGAAATAAGATCATAAGATATTTTCTACGTTCATTCTTCTTCTTGCAGAAACATCTTGTAATTTTCTTCGTCGAATTTTATAACACATGCAAATATATTTGCTTTCATCTCCCATAATGCCAATATGGGAACAAGTGCAGAAACTTTAAGATTTGAAGGCATTCAGAAATAAAATCACAAGATATTTTCCATGTACATTCTTCTTTTAAAATACCACTTTTCTTCATAAACTTTAATTATTTTGTGACTACTAGCATTTTTTTACTGATCCTCGAATTTTATGTCAATTAACATCATATAAATGATAGTAAATAAAATGTTCTAATTGTTTTCTTCTCAATTGGAAATATCTAAAAACTGGCTGAGAATATTATTCAAACAATTTTTTAGCAGAAATATATAAGTGCAAGGGAAATCTTAAAGCAACAACAATAGAAAGAAATCCGTAAGTAAGCAAACCATAACATCATCAGCAAATTCTTCACAACAAAATTTATAATAACTATACAAAAACGTGTTTAAATAGCTATTATTTTATTGCTTAAAAAATCCATCTTTTATAACATCGAATAAATATTTGTTGATGTGAATAATACAATCTTTTGATATTTCTTGGTCCAGGAAAATTATTTGTTCAAGATATCCAACCCCTTCTCCCTGTAAAAAATATAAACAAGATCTTACCTCCATTCCTCAAACATGACTGGAAGGCACATAAAGTATTCCGAGCGGCGACTTCCATCCGCTGCAACAATTCATCAGCCCCGATGCTAATCAAGCCGATAGACTTGCAAATTCGACGGTCCCCGGGCTTCCGCGGAATGGGAGTAACAAGGTATTGTTGTTAGGAGAAATTTACAAAATGCGAGCATTCCGGATTTTATTTTTTTCCTCTGAAGAGAATTTATTTAACTCGAGGAAGCTGGGATGTATGCAGACAGTAAACGGAATCTTTCAGCAAATAAAATGGCAGACTGAATATCAAGCGGAGGGTTAAGGTCCGCATTTACGAGCAACACAGGGTTGTTTATTTTGAATTCTTTTTTTCGAACTGGGCTATTGTATGATGGAGATGTTTCTTTTTGAGTGATTTATGGAGGAGTATTGAGACTTTGTAATGTATAGATAAAATAATACTAATAATGCTGGCTGCATATTGAAGAGGCACATTGAAATGCAATAACATATCCTGCAAGGCGACGTCAATAACTTGAAAACGTATAAATATAAAATATCTGAGCAACTGTTCTTTTTTTAAATTGCTTTTTCGGAATATTATACTGTAAAATGAGTTATTTACAGAAAATAGAATGGTGGAACCAAATCTTACAAATCATGCGATTAAAAAATTATATTTTTTAGGGCAGCTTGCTCTATTTCTCTGAAAATTTCGGTGGTATTAATGTGGATAAAAGGTGTAAGATTTCACCAAAATGCAATGGAAATGGGAAAGGGAACTCAAGGAAAATGAAAAGTCAGCGTGTTAGGCGATTATTGTTGCCTTTTATGAGGATACTATTTCTCTAAAACTCACAAGAGAAAAAGAGAGTAAAAAAGTATTAGACAAAGAAGAAGCGTATATGAGTACTATAAATTTCGACATATACGATTTAAAAAGTAGTTGAATTAGGATAGAAATGTAATTTATATGGAGTTATGAATTAAGGAATTTTAAATGCAATCTCCTGCTTCTTGTAATTTCAGCTATTTTCTCCGACATAAAAAATCACATTGCTAATAAAAAATCCTGATGTGATAGAAATACATTAATTTCATTTTTATTTCATTTAATTCATTAATTTCATTTTCATTTTATTTCATTAATTTCATTTTATTTTTATAAACATAAAAATCAATAAATGAAGTTCAGCAATTTCCAATTTTTTTTGCTTGTCTCTGATGTGTCTGGATAAGATAATTATGATTAATATATTATACATAATAATTAAATAATGGTAGACCAAAACGAAAGAAATGTGATAAAATTTTCAGTTATAAAATATATTTTATTATTATTTTAGAATTAATTCTTGTATATTATAATAAATCGATAATTATATAAAAATAATTATGGACCGCAGGGAAAGAAAATAAATATATTTTTCTCTATAGATAAAGATGTCAGGATTTAATAATTGTATACGAATTAATGTTGTTATTTTATATTTTTGGTTTTAACAAGTATTCATATTATATTACATGTTTAAATATTTAAACTATAAAATAAAAAAAAATAAACTTCAAATGCGAAAACTAATGTTATCAGTAGTGTTTTTACACAAGTTCTGACTCACTATTCTAAATCTGTTTATCATTTCTCTAGTCATTAAAAGTTTTATTCTTATTTTTATTGTTAATTTTTCAAAGAAACTAAATATACTTATATCCTATCAAAATTTCTTTAAAACATGAGATTTGAAATCAGATATAAAAATATTTAATTTCTTAAAAAATAATTTTTTTAGGATTTAAGAATAAAAATGACATTTTTTAAAGGATTAAAGAAATGATTAATACATTTAGAACAGTGAACCAAAACAAGCTTAAACACACAGGCTGTTATTTAATTTTTTTTCACACCGAGCTACATAAAAATTACACCTGACATTTTTATTTCTTAACAGAAGTCAACTTCGTATAAAACTATAATTTTTTTCATTTAAGACTTAACAAATAAGATTCTTTTTTTAGTTTTTTTATTATCAAAGAGCAGGCTTCTTATCTAAAAACTAGACATTTTTTCCAACATTTTTTTTCTTTTTCGAAAAAAGAAAAAAAATCGCAATTCCCTGGTTGTCCTTTCCATTAATAAAACGTCTCAGAACTAATCTCTCTCCCCGGAACTAATTCCAATTAGTGTCAGTCCCCTTAACAACATGTTCTGTTCTGCGAACATTTTTAAGGGCTTTGTGTTGATTTAAGTAATGGGACTTTAAAAGCGAACCCGGACTCTTTTGGTCAGGGAGATTATAATGAGAGAAGAAATGCAGATGAGAGGGTTTTTTTTTCTGTTTGCTTCTTTCTTCATTTAACCTTTTGTATTATGACTTTCAGATGAAAGTGAATAGGTAGTATATTAAAAATTTTAAAAAATAATACTTGCATTGTTTCTATGAGAAATAATAATTATTAATTAGCTAAGCAAATATGTAAAAAATTATTGTTTAGGTATCAATTTAGACATATATATTTAATTAGCCCTCTGTGGCAATATCTGTCAAGTTGCGTTAGATGATTGCCAAATTCATTAATAAAATATCTTCTTTGGTTAAAATAATTTTGAAACATTTTCTATACACCTTCAACATTTACTGTTTTAGAAACTTTACACCGGCTTTCTGGCACAGAGGTAGCACGTCTTCCTCGTGCTCTGGGAGTCCCGGTTTGGGCATGGTTGTTCTTCTGTGAGATGTGTGACTGTGCCCCCCTGTAAAAAGGGGTTGTGCAAGCAAATGTGGTGAGAGTGTAGCTAAGTCGTACTCTTGGCCCTAGTTGGCGCTACTTCAAAAACAAGAGACGCTCCTTTCGGCTTAAATCTGCTGCTGTATCAACGGGGGGCTTGTTCATAGGCAAGTGTCATTAGTAACAACAACAGAAACTTTACAATGCTCTTTTCATTAGGCTATATGTCCAAATAATTGTTCTCCTCCTTTAAAAATTGGAGTTTAGTTGGAAACAGGGAATTAACAAAACTATAAACTCATTGCCGAACTATTTAAAAATCTTTGGGAACAGTACCCCCAAAACAAACTCGCATGCTAGTAAGCATGCTTTGTTAGAGAACGTCTTATATGCATTAGTGTACAACAGTATTAACTTTTTTCGTGAATTTAGCATTTTTACAGAATCTATCATGTTGCCCGTGACGAGTTATTTAGGATTAATGTCACGGTGATTAATTAATTATTGGTGATTAATTTCGATTCCAAAAATCAAATTTGAGTTTCAGACATGTTTTTCTCAAACGAATGAAGCAAAATTTTAATAAAAATCAGCACTTGTAGTCATAAAACCCCATACAAAAGTTGACATATTTTAAGTCAGTGCATTTTCCCATTATTGCGCTTATATGTTGCAGAAGGAGTAGACCGACTGACAGTCAACCCGTAAATAAGTTCTGCTCAAAATTTAAAAGGTATCTAGCTGAGATATTAAATCTCTAATTTATCAAGCTAATATATTTTTATTTTATAATTATCGAGCTAATTTATATCCGGACAGACGGACAAACGGAATTAACCTGAAGATATTTTATTCAAAATTTGATAGAAATCTGAAAATTTGAAGTAATAACAGAATACCAGATTTCAACCATGTAGATGAGATCGTTTCTAAGTTATCTTCGTCACAGACCGACAGACTGACGAGCATTTCTCAACTCGGACTGAGGTCAAAATCTTGTAGATTCATCAAAATCTCATGTTCGAATTTTTTGGCGATTTCTGTACTTTCACTATATTACAAATACGAGCAACTAATGAGCGTACTCTAGAAACGCTTTTTAATTGCTTATAAACCAGTGATGCTTATATTTGAAATGGAAAAAAAGAGCTCCTTATTGGTAAATACTAGACATTAAATTAGTTTTAAAACTTTGAATTTAGTTGATTCTTTCTCTAATAAGAAATGTTTTTATAATGGATCTTAAATTTTGCTTCAGATTGCCGATATTTCCGAGAAGAAATATTATATTTATACCATAAAGTAAAGTATGCATATTATCCAGCCAATTTTCTTTTGTTCTAAAACACATTGCACATTCATGCACAGAAAATAGTTGACCGAGTTTCGAGCTCCAGTCATCGCGCCTGATAGAACTTGTTTAGTATTGTGGGTCAGCATTAATATGCATTAAAATCTATTAATATGTATTTTTATTAGAAATAGAGACGGGGATAGCCTAACTGGTAGCGCGTTGGCTTCGCATCTCAGTTGCGAGTTCGAACTCTCCAGCCGAAGACACCTGTGTATGTGTGTGTGGTGGCTGGAGCACGTTAAATATGTCGTGGTCACAAAGTCCCCCAATGTCGAGAGTAATATTATTGGGGTTACTGTGTCAGAGGTGATCGTTCTCTGTTCCAGATCTAAACAATGATCTATGGATGAATGAATGAAATGCATGAATGAAGTCCACCCAATAAAAAGGGTTTGTGGCGGGTTTAAGCCAGAAGTCAGACTTCTACCCTCTGGTGCTCAGGGGACCCTACCCTGAGTCGTTACTGTACCCCTCCTACCGTTCTTAAGAGGAACATGAACGACAACAACAACAACAACAAATAAGTATTATATCAATGTTTTTAGTTAATAATATTGAAAATTTTCATGAAAACATATTACAAGAATTCAAAAATTATATTATGAATTATGAAATGTGCTAAAAATGTAAGGTTAGTATTTTTAATTATTCCTTCTTTTCCAAAAGAGTACGCATTTTTTAACAGTAAATTATAATATAGCACAGATAATAATTTCTTCTTTCGAAAATCGGAGAGTCAGAATAAGAAAATAGTGAAAACCTGAACGTATATATAAACAGTAAAGAATTAATCTCAGCCTCAATGCATACCAAGATCTTTCAGAAATAATTTAAAACCAAAATATGTTTACAAAAGCTATTTCTATCTTCGCCTGTTGCTTTGCGGCTATTAATTTTGGCCTTTTTATTTTTGATTTCAATCAAATATCACATTGAACTCCATGATATGGTGATAAGAATAAGTTATTTTCAAAAAATCATTCAAAAGCGGTAAAAATGAGGATATTATTAAAGCATAAGAATAAAAATATTTGCTCTTGGAATGTGAATATACAATATATAAAAAGTAAATTATGCTTGATCGTATTTTATGGGTTGATGTGCCTTTCATCCGATTGTGATTAAACTTATTTTTCACACTTGCACGAATGTTATACGCATTGTAAAATTATCATATTTAAAGTTTAAAAAAATGGAATAAATATTATTTCCTCTTCCACTTTATATATCATTTAATTCTAATAAATGGATTCATTGTCGTGAAGAAAATGAATATCATTCTTTCAATCACTCCTTATAAATCCAGATAAGTATTTAAAAATCAAAAGATATTTCCAAAACTATTTCTTCTGTAGAAGCAAAGCATCGGTACCAGCTACTTACTAATGAGTACAAGGTATAGTATTTTCAAATATACGAATTAGAATATTTATTCTTAGAAACTGCATCCTTTATCCTGCATAACTAAGGCTATTGTTTATGAAAAAGTTGATACGAGAATTCATCCTATTTATACTAAGACTAATGGAAAATATTAAAGACTTTAAGCTTCATGGTAGTAAATATGAGAAGGCTTTCAAAAACATGCTTTTATCAGTATATTCTAATAATTTGTTGACAATAACTTCATCCGTCGAAAATATACGAGGGAAAAAGAGATTAAAAATAAATGA
This sequence comes from Argiope argentata, assembly GCA_026289955.1. NCBI lineage: Eukaryota > Metazoa > Arthropoda > Arachnida > Araneae > Araneidae > Argiope > Argiope argentata. The sequence continues at coordinate 122,511 of JAOUZG010048027.1, forward strand.
ATATTCTATATACAGTGTGTAATGAAAAATTTCTTAAAAATAATAATGAGAATACTAATGAGAGATTTTTTAAAATATCAAGATAAAAGCATTCTTCAATATGAGTTAAACACCAAATTATGTTATAAATAATAATTTCGATTTGGTCCTTCTGATAGGCAAAATTCGGTTGAATATTTCAACTTTCTATACAGATATTTATTAATACTGAAAAAAAATAAGAAAATGAATTAGATATTTTTATTTATACTTTTTAAAGTTATCTGTCTCATAAAAAAGAATATATTATTACATTACAATGTGCCTCTTCAATAAGCAGCATTATTAGTATAATTTTATCTATCTATTACAAAGTCTCGATATTCCTTCATAAATCACCGAAAAAGAAACATCCCCATCCTACAACAGCCGATTTCATAGAAGAATTCAAAATAAACAACCCAATGCTGCTCGTAAATGCGGACCTTAACCCTCCGCTTGATATTCAGTCTGCCATTTTATTTGCTGAAAGATTCCGTTTACTGTCTGCATACATCCCAGCTTCCTCGAGTTAAATAAATTCTCTTCTGAAGAAAAAAAAAATCCGGAATGCTTGCATTTTGTAAATTTCTCCTAACAACAATACCTTGTTACTCCCATTCCGCGGAAGCCCGGGGACCGTCGAATTTGCAAGTCTATCGGCCTGATTAGCATCGGGGCTGATGAATTGTTGCAGCGGATGGAAGTCGCCGCTCGGAATACTCCATGTGCCTTACAGTCATGTTTGAGGAATGGAGGTAGGATCTTATTTAAGATTCCAGCTTTTGAAATATCTTTAAAATGTTTCTTTTTGTAACCAAGAAGCAAGAAAAGATTGTATAATTCACAATATGAATAGATATTAAGTATATTTTATTCATGCTAATCATTTTAGGGATGATATAACGACTGTTTATATACTGTGATTTCTTTTTCCTATGGTGTCCTAAGTAAATATTTTTTTCATGTATATCTTTATTTTTTTTCTGTTTTAGCCTTTCTCTTTAGCATATATATATATATATATATATATATATATATATACACGCACACATACATAAAATAATGTTTATCATTATATGCTCCGACACCCAACAAAATATTTTCAAGGGATTCGCAAACACCTAGCATATCTTATATATAATCTTTTACATAATATCATTTAACGAAAATTCATAGAATGTTAGAGATCGCAGAATTCGATAAAGTATAGAAGAATAGAAAAATGATAAAATGGAAGAATGAGACCAGAAAAAAACTTGTGATTTTATTTCTAAATTTCTTCAAACGTAAATGTGGCTGCTGTAATTTCCAAACCGTCATTGTATGAGGAAATCAACTATGTCTATTATAAAATCTGCTAAAAAAGAGGAATAATATTTCATCTGAAAATAAGAAAAAGAATTTATAGTTTTATTTTTCCATGGATTCGATTGTAATCGTAGCTGTTGTTAACTATATATTCATATAATTGGAAAAGTAATTTTTTTAAATACATTAAAGTTTCTTTAAGAACAGAAATAATAGTCTTGTATAAGAAGAAGAATGATAACTGAAAATGCATTGCCTAAACGTAGTTGCAGTTATCTTCATACAGTTAAGAAAAATTCACAATACGAAAATCTTGTCCGATGCTAGGGTGACAGTAGAAATAGTCTTGAAGGCTCAGCAATAAAGAAGGATTATTCTACACGTAAACACAGTCAAGCAACAAAATATTGTTGAAAGTGCATAAGAACAACACTTATAGTAAACATAAACAAAACAGTAGGAAACAGCAAATAGCGATTTGAAAGAATTCGCTCAACTTATACGATTGAGGTCAACTCAACTGATCCGCTGATCGAATACTAATGACTGTTAACTTTAATATTCAGTTTTTCTTTTTTTATTTTCAGAGACAGGAAGCAAATTTTTATAAGAACTATTGCTACTCGAGTACTTATGAGTCTATCAATATAATTCTTAATGTTTCTTAAATTTCAGCAATTTTCATTTTATGTAAAATCTTTTAATCTATAGAAACGTAAAAATAGACCAATGAAACACCTGCTATCTCAAAAGATATTGCAAATAAAGCTTTGACGTATCCCTCAACCTCCCCAATCGAACTTTTGTCAATATTATTCGCCACTTTGCAAACATTATTATCCAATCAGAATTATCTAAATTTATCTTGAAATTATAATTAAAAATGATTTTTTTATTATGTTAAGTAATAGTTGATTAAAAATGACTGATATGACTAATTAAAAGTGCAATAATTTTGGCCGATAAATTTAGACAATAGCTTCTTTTTATATATAGTTTAATTGTTGGAGCAGAGAAACTAATTTCTAAATAAATGTATGACACTGATACATTAAAATGCTACTCAGGATACTTTAATTAGCACGCCGAATATTTTCCACTGCTTTCTCTGTTCTGACGACAACCTGGCAGGTCATTCAGACAGACGATTCAAGAAACAGCGAAGTTGAATAATTAAGATCTCAACTGTAAATAAGGCTTATAGTGATGCGGAATTGTAATTTTCCCAAACCGAAACAGCACAGTTCAACTTAATTAATATTCGCAAGATCTGTCCATTTCCAAAGGGGTCTATCGCATCGGTGCGAACTCAGATAGAAAATCTGTAGAGTTAATGTCATCCATTTTTGATAGAATATGGGGAAAGCAATTTTTTTTATTATTAATGAAGTTAAATGAATTATGTATGATAAAATCTAAATCAGAAACATAAATTTATTTTACTTAATTAAAAATTGATACAGAATTTCTCCTTAAGATTCCTGGATTTAATAAATGGACGAAAAGTTTACAAGTGGGCGATTTATAAATTATATAAGGAACAGCTAATGATTTGTTTTTTATTTTATGTATTTTATTAATGAAAAAATAACTATTTAATAAATTCCCTAAAAATCATAATTAAAGATCTCATATATCTTAATTATTTGCTAGCAAAATTTGAAGCAATTTTTTATAATAATTAACTTATGGAGGGGATAGACCATAGGATCTTTAAAAATCGTCTGGTTCAATTAACATTTTTTTTAATTAAAAAAAGCCCTTTCAGTCGATCTCAAAATTTAATGTAGGAAATAAGATGTGCGTAAATTATTGTTCAAACTTTGAAGAGATATTGAAAGAAAGCAAATCTAAGTACAAGTTTGTAATTCATTAAAAGTACTAAATAAAAGTTAAAAGTTTCACTTAAACAGCCAATTAAATAATAAAAAAAGTTAAATTAGTATATTGTGAGTCCCCATAAAAAAAAACAACATCGATGCAGTCAGATGACTCATACAACGATCCTTTCTTATGCCCGGTGTGACACTTCGAAAGAAGGCAGATGACGGAGCACTTCCCAGTTTCCCACCCACGGTGATTGACATTTCTACCAGACGTAACGTCGCATTTTCCCCGCCAGTAGTTAAGTGACTGCGAACTGCCAGATGTGGATCCTTTTCACTATAGAATCCCTGTTTCTGGTTATTTGTTGTATCTAGATAAAGGATGACATGTGTGTGTCTCGTTGTTTTAAATAGATCCATCATGTCATCAAGGGAGAAGAACGACTAAACATCCAAATGTTAATTTTTCCCCTTCATATTCGAATCTTCAAGAAATGACCATTCAGACAGTAACTATTGTCGTTAAGCGTAGACTTCAGCCGGTGTTAGCTGTGAATTGATTGTAATTAACATAAATTCGGGAGGGATCGTCTATAAAGATGGATCATTAACAGACATTACTAAAGTCGACTTCAGATACTTGAGGAAGCCATTGCTGAGCAGCTATTGGGTGATAAAAAAACTCAATTTCACCAGTTGGAAGATTAGAGATGGAGATTTGAGAGCAATGATAGGAGTTGAAGGAGGGGTCTAAAAAACGTCAGTGTCCGAAGAATGGCTCCTAATTTTTTGAAAAGATCCGAGTAATTCACATTTTTGTATTAGGATTCACCCGAAGAAGATTGGTGGATTTCTGGAGTGACTCATGGAGTATAATTTAATAAATAAAAAATATAATGTAATCTGGAATAAATTTTCAGAATTTTTTTGGAATTTATTCAATGACCATTAAAAGTAAAAAATTACAAACGATCCAACAAAATCGGAAAAAAAAAGAAGATAAGACCACATTATTAAAAAAATGTTTACTTAACTCTAATATTTGTTGGTACTATTTTTGCTGATTCTCAGATTTATGAAACTAAAAAGTCAATTATCTAATGGAAATTAATTGCATTATCAATATAAAACTAACGTAATAAAAGAAAATAGCATTTGACATTTAAATCCTTCAATATTCTTCTGAATATACAAACTAATAAAGTCACTCCTATATAAAGACTTTGCAAATCAAATAAAAGATAAGCCCTTATAAACAATGCTTGAAAATGAATGTTCTAGCTGATAGATTAAAATTAAATAAAGATTAAAATGAAATCTTCTGTGCATATTTCAATGTATCATGTCTGAACGTCATTTCTTGAACAGCCAAGTACCACGAACTCGTGCGAGTTAAATTATGTTTTTATTCATTTTAATTGTTTCATCGAATGAGTCACTTTACTATTGCAAACGATCCAAAAAAACTTTGTCTCGCATTCATTGTTTTAAAATATATCCCATTTCCTATTTATTTCATTTCATATCATCACGCACTCAAAATGACATTTTTCTAGGATTTTATTCGCTGTAGTTATTCACTTGTTTTTTAAGAAATCGGAGCTTTTGTAAAGGCAATGGCAACGCGTTATTAAAAGCTGATTTTTTAAGATGTCCGAGCAGATAATAACAATTTTATATTTTGTCTACGTATTATTGTTGACGCCAAAAACCTCATCCCCAAAACAACATCATGTTCTGACATGATAATAAGACATTTTCTTATTTAGTCCGTAATATTTACTATCGTTATACTATTTCCCTTCAAACTGTTAGTGGCAAAAGGTCAATTATCTAATGGAAAACGATTGTATTATCAAAAAGCATTCATTGTGATGAAAGAAAACAATGTTTGACAATAATTCAACCAGAAGTGTCTAAACGCAATTCAATATAACCGCCCGATATTCACCCAAAAGTGCTTCATAATAAACTTAGCCCGAAAGAAAGACCGCGCAAATCAAATCAAAGATAAACCCTTGTAAGCAGTGCGTTAAAATAAATGTTCTGTTTGATAGATATCATTCCCAACCAACGAACCTAATTATCTGCCTGGGGGAGGGCAGAGGGGTGGGGGTGTAGGAAGAGACACTCATCACTGGACCGGAACGATTAGGGGGACATGTTTCCCGAGATAACTGATCTCTGGAATGGATGAGGGGGGCGGCGCTGGAGCTGTGCGGAATATCTGACGTCGCGCGAGAAAGTTAACACTTGTTAGCACATGACGCAATTAGCTATGTCAAATGGAAATGAAGGTTTGCGCATTAAATAATTTGTTTGGTTGAGCGGCGAATAGGTGTCTGACGCGCACCGCTAATTAAAAACAATGAGGTTCTTTCTGTACTGAGAGAGGGGTTGTTCGGATAAAACAAGTATGACAACTAACTGGAAAGCTCATATTTTTATACTGTATTAGCATTTAATAAATAGGGTATCTATTTCTGTAGAGTTAATCTTATCCATTTTTGATAGAATATGGGGAAAACAAATTTTTTGTAATTAATCAAACTAAGCAAAAGTTATAAGATAAAATTAAAGACATAAATATGAATTTATCATTATTTAATTATATTTTTGTAAAGTATTTCTTCTTAAGATTACTGGATTTGATGATTTAACGAAAAGTGTAAAAGAAAGGGATTAACAATTTATACAATAAACAACTATTTATTTTTTAGGCAAATAGTTGATTTATAAACATTTAAATATATGTATACATTTTCAGTTAAAAATAAACACTTCAGATGAAATAAAAACGAGTTATCTTTTTAACGTTTTTTCACTCAAAAAATAATTTTGTAAAAAATTTAATTCTAAATGTTTAAACATTTGAACTCTCCCTTAATTACTAATTAGTCAAGTTTTGTAAAATATTATTAACTCCTTAAACACACAAAAAAGGGATTTCAGGTCAAACTTTATAGTGTGTAAAGCTTTGAATGTTAATGTTTTTGATTAATAACGATCTCGAGGGCATTTAAGTAGCTATTAAAAGGGCCTAGGTTTATTTAAAATATTTATTTTCTAAGATTCATAACTGTCAATTTTGACAGCAGTAGAGTGTAACTTATTTTTATTGTTAAGGCACAGTAATATTTATCTTTTTAATATAACAGTTAAAAGACTTACAATGCATAACATTTTTCAGTTGCTTACATATAGAATGCAAATGTTTTAATCAGTTAAAACAAATTTAATTTAATTTTCTTATCTTTTACGGTTTTGTAAACAGACATTGCGTGAATGTTACTTAACAAGCTGAATAGGCTTGGATAGCATTTTGTTGCTCTAATATCTCTAAAAACATGAATCATGTGGAAATAAAGCATAACCAAGATGCATTAGCATTAATTGCGATTGACAGAAATAATTTGGCAGTAAATTTCTAATTCAAAAAAATAAATAGCAGCACTATCAAAAGTGTACACTAGTAATAACTTGCAGCACGAGCCACAAAGTTCAGATACATATTTCAATTAGAAACAAATATTTGGATAATTCTAGTTTCCAGACGGAGTTTCATGTCGCATGGAATTTGTGAAAAGACTTTAAGAGCCTGAGTTCGTGATAGGGACAGAGCCATAATTCTTGCATTTTTCAGAACCAAAATTTATGATATCAAATTTACAGAATAATAGGCAATACGGAAAAACGTTGTTTTAATATCCAGAAGAGGAAATTTAAATTTTTCTTTCATTTCATAGGACTTAAATAAACAATATTTCATATTTAAATGGCAGAAAAACTATATAGATATTTAGATAAGCATGATTATTATGTACCTGGAATGTACCTTTGAAAGTAAAAATCAAAGGTAGTAGACCTTCAGATTAAAACACAAATAACATTGCCATTTTAATAAGATCATAAGATTAAACTTTTATTATTAACTCAACAAATAAAAAGCTGAGAAATTTCTGATCTAATTTCTGCGAAAAAACTTTATTAACTCGAAGCTTTCTTAATGATAATTAAGGTCCTCTGAAATTAATAAGAGCTTTAACACTGCATTTGGGTGCTCACCTTGTATTGCAGAAAGAAGACTAATCAGAGTTAACAAAGTTAGTGCAAAAAATTCTGCCGTTTCTATTTTTCTAGTAAAAAAGGCAAGAAAAAGTAGCTTTGAAAGGAATGAAGCAAAATATTTCAAGAAAAAAGCACAGCGGAACTAGACTTAAATTTAATTAACACATAAGCCCTTTTAATGAAGAAAAGAATTTTATTAAAATTAAGCTTGAAAATAGGAGCGTGTAATAAAAAATGTTTGAGTAAAGCGTAAATGAATCTTGAAATTAAGCATTAAAAATGAATAAAGCTTAAATAGCAATATTCATCAACATCTTTAAATCCTATATATTTTAACTTGCTTTTACCAGTATTGTATTATTATTATGCGTGCTTCTTTGAAAGCAGATGAGTTTTGAAAATGTCGATATGCTTTTACCAATATTGTTTTTCAAACTGGTTTAAATTTCTTAATGACTTAAATTAATTAAGACAAATAGTGCCTTAAAAATAATAATTTCCCCACATAATAACTTGAAATTTGCTATAATAGTTTTCATTTTATTTTGTATACAACATATGAGAAGGGAAAGAAAAGTATTATAATCAATTTCAACTGACAATTATTTACATGTGAAACTCCTAAGGAAAAAAAACCCTATTTTTTCAGATTTTTGCAGGATTGCCTGTTCTTGAACAAGCTTTTAAATAACTAAAAAGTGTGTTTTGAATGAATTTAGTATTTCGTCCATAGTAAAAATTTCTAATTACTTCAAATTTTAACAAATAGAAATAAATTAGCAAATAATTCGTTTTCCTATTTATCAGAGTGTTAATAAGTACGGTACTTACAAGAACTTGAAAAATGAAAATTAATACATAATTTTAATCTCTAAAGTGTAGATTTCAAACTAATTTGAAAAAAAAATATGTCTGCAGATACATTTGCATATGGACGCATTGAAAAATAACAATGAATGGGGAAAACTGAGGTCTATAACTAGTTGCAAAGTTCAGACAGAAATCAATACTGCATGGAATTGCACTGTAATTGAAAGGAGTGTTTTTTTAACTGTTTGTGCACGAAATATATTAGATTCACATAAACATTATTCTCCCGAAATGTGCTATAAAATAGAAATGTAACATTTGCAGCTTTTAGCTTGGAAATTAGGACATTTTATTCCGCCAAATTGTGTACTTAATTAACATTTCCAATTTTTAAAGATCTCTTGCAGCATTATCGACAACAGATATAATTAAAACGAAATAATTCTGATCGCTATTCTTTTTTACTTTTTACATAAAACTGCGAGGTACGCCCCCCACTCGAAATGAGGATGAGAGGCTTCCGGCATGGTGGTTGGATCTCGGCACTCAGATGGGTACACTAATAAGCGGGGGTAGGCTCCTTCCATTGAAGACGGGGCGTAATTCCTACGGCAAGGGTTGTACCGTGGACGGTGATGACCCTTGGAGCTTAACCCCATTTCCTGCCAGAATTGTTGTTCCGGTAGTCCAGTCATGAGCCTATGAGGTGTAAATCTGTGTACCTTTGGGCAGGTCGGAGAGTTTGGTATGACTCACGTCCCCTGGGGTAGCGCCTCAGTTTTACAGTTTTGCCTCCCACCGGGTAGGCACTTTGAAATGAGGATGAGAAGCTCCCGACACGGTGGTTCAATTTCACCACCCTGGAGGGTACACAAATAGAGGGGGTTAGGCTCCTCTCGTTGATGACTGGGCGCAACGGGAAAGGTTGCACTATCGCCGGTAATAGACCTCAGAACTCACAGTTCCGGAAATGTTGCTGTTGTGGTAGTCTGGTTATTCAATTTTATGGTTTATCAATTGTAACTTTGGGTGGGCCATATATTCTGGTATGACTTACCTAAATCTACGTCGCGTTTATGCTGCAAATGGGTATTGAATTGAAAATATTGTCGGTTAATTGTTTTCAATAATCCTTACGGTATATTTATAATAATTTTTCCCCTCTTTTGCACTACCACCTGCAGATGTTAATGTTAACTTAATTTTCACTGCTTTCTGTTTTGCATATTTTGCATTTCCACCTTAACTCTAATTTTGATGGTATTCCATGTGCATTCCCGATATATCTTCTAAGAGAGAAACCAAAAAAGATAAATTTATATCGCATTTCTCTTTTTTTAAATGTAATTTTCAAAATTTATATACCCCGTATATTGTGTGACAGCAGCAGCGTTAAGAGGGTTTTGTCAACATAATGGCAGCCGTATGGAGTCTACAACCGCAACTAATAAATTTCCAAATGATCCAACTATATCCAAAACATCTAAAATTTATGAATTTAGTCATAGTGATTATATACATTTAAATGCAAATTTCACATTTTTAAATTCATAACATTTTATTTGTTATACAATATTTACAAATTTCTTGGACTTTTTTTCACAGAAGTATAATATTGATTTTAATGCATGAATGAAAATTTCCTACAAAATGAAGTGCTCTTATTTTATGTCTCGTAAGATGAAAATTCACTCTATCTAAGAAAATTTGGGGTGCATTCCATTTATTTCAGACAAACAAGTATTGTTTCCAGTAAACCTAGAGCACTGTGAAAGCTTTTCGTCGGGCATAAAATTTCCAGTATATCATCAAACGTTGTAAAGCACATCTAGCCAAAATTGGACATTATCGATATTCCCATCATTGATATATCTTCCGCTTCGATTCACTTTGAATTCAACTGAATAGATGCCCACTCATTTGTGTGTTATACTTCGCAAGACTTGTTTCAGATGACAATTTCATCTACTGAATGAATATTTACCGTCATTATTATTCAGTGTTGGTAACTCAACTGAATATTTTAGGTTAAATATTTAACAGTGATCTTATCTTAAGCAGTTTAAAGAGAGGATTTCAATATTTGGACGATTATTTCACCTATGAATATTATGATGATGTGATTAAACATTTCATCCTAAAATAATATATACCTCGTGTATCTTCTTTCATTTGGAACCGACCTGTGGTTTCTTATTTTTATGATGGGCTTATGGTATGAAGACTCACAATCAGTAGTCCTCCGTAGAAAACAATGAAATTTAATTACACACTAAGGCATTAACACAAGGACGAAGAATGCACAAACGACGAATATGTACATCCGATACAAACACAGGATAGTCCACAGAAGCACGCTACATCATGAAGTTGCCCACAAGTGGTAATAGACAAAAGGTTTCAAAGCACAGACAGTGTTAAATTCTCGTTATATTTCTAATAATAAGAAAAGATTTCAGAAGGGGACTTACCCCTAATGTGTTCTGTCGCTCGGGATTCGGTGGCGTCCAGTAATAAAAGATGACTACCATAGTCTGAAGTTTTCAAATTGATTATTTTCAAACATATATCTACATTGACAATCAAACATACATCTACATGGACAAAGGACACTACAGCACTATTATTACAGATGAAAACAAAAACAGAT
>JAOUZG010048027.1:133203-155818 GCA_026289955.1 Argiope argentata
GCAAGTTGCCAACAGACAGAATCCAGAAGGAGAGAGATGATTTAGCTTTGACATATAGTTATGTTTTTATTAATCTATGTAATCATCATTTTTAGTAAATTAAAATATTTAATCTCATACGAGATGATAACTAATACAAATGCTAGAATCAGTTGCTGGATCTTTAAGCTTCATTTTGGTACCACCATGCTGTGATAATGTCAGCAAATATGGCAATATTTTGCTCAAAAATCAAGTGTCAAGTGAATAAATATTGAAAAAAGCTGCAATTCCGTTTGATGGGTTCAAATTTCAAAATTAAGTTCAGAAAATAACCAAAATTGTCATTCATCATTTACTGGTCAATTATTTTTCAATTTGTTCGTGCTCAAAGAAATTGAGCTCCTAATAGACAAGAATGAAACTAGTATCCGTAAGAACCGAAGAACGATAATTTATAAAATTAATTTCGCATCAATTCCATATATTTTTATGTGGTATGTGGATTTTTAAATTGGGTTTTTAAGAATGGAATATAAACCGATTTTTATCAATAGGATTGGTGATATAAAATCAATCTCTCAGCAATCCAGTTCCAATTTATCACTAATAGGATTATTGGCAGTGAGTTCTCAGTAAAAAAGATTGACATATTTTGTATATGATATTTTAAAGGGTAGAGATAGGAACGAACCACTTTCCCTATAGATGTTGTAAGTAAAAAAAGGAATCAAATTGTTCGCATTAGTTATAATTTACAACAGAAGATGGAACTGTGAGAGCTTAAACATATGTATCGCAATAAACAGTATGAGAAAACAAATCCTTCCTGCTTAATTTTACTATATTGTTGACCAAGAAGAAAACTCTGGTAGGAAATAAAAAAACAGAGGCTTCGAGTTTTATTCTGATATTATTCATCATGCAATTATATAATAATTATCATTTAAAAAATATGAACTATTAAAGTTTTTAAATTTATATATTTTATACGGGGAAGTTTTATATGGAAGTTACAAAAATTTCAAAGTTTACAATGATTGTACCCGTTTTCTATACCATATTTCAAAATTACCTTAAAATATTTATCATGGAAACAAAACTTTATCGATCCAAACCGACTTATTTTGAAATGATAAGTTATCAAATTTTGAATCTCCTGATGTACCCGTGGGGCGTGTCCCTGGCAAGTGGCATAAGTAACAACAACAAAATTTGAACATAGAAACAAGGGCAAATGGATTGGCTTTTGTTTAAGTTGTAAAATAATAACTACAATAGCTTTCAACCTTATACTGAATGCATGAAAAATATAAACGATGAAATAAAAGAAATACAAGAAAGAATTCATAAAATGAAGGAATATGAATGATAAAATAAGGTGTATTTTTTCATACTTTTCACAAATTTAAACTAAAACTATTTAAAAATTTGATCTTATCACCCGCTGTGAAATATGATAAAGGAATCGTTCTATAACTTCTTTGACTGATAATCAAATGATTTTGAAGTGAAATATCGATTGAACTTCAAAGTGAAAAATTTTAGATAGGCTACAAAAAAAAATTTTCCAATGCAATGACAAAAAAATAAGAAAAAAATGATCAAATTGCTTTGAAGTTTTTTAACAACAAATATTTTCTTTGAATTTATCTTAAATATTACTGTTTTTCTTATTATATTAAATGAATAATAATTTTATAATACAGGAAAAGATAAATATTAAATTTGTTTAAGGGAAGTTAAAACTAACTTATTTGGACTATTATTTTATAATCCTTTTGGCTTATTTTATTTCTCATTTCACTTCTTGGTTTCCCTTGATTATTTTTTCAATATAATAACCGATTCTTGATTCAGAAACTAAATTTTAATCAATGTGGTAAAAAGAATTTAGAGATCCATAAAAAAAATGTCTATATCTGCACTGTTTATACTGTATGCTTAAGATGTAAGCCAGCTGCAGAAAGAGAACGCAAAGCATAAGAGGGATGTCCAGCATAAACTTTATTTTAATACCGAAGTTTTATTCAAATTTTTCTTTAATAAATTTTTCCTGACGTATTACTCTTTTTAATATGAAGAGAAAAACTTTCTTAATGTCATCGGCAAAGTTTCCTCATTTAGGTTTTCTGATTCGTCATTTGAATACGAACGTCATCGTCTAAAACCCCAAATGGCACTGCAGCGTCTTAGAATCTCGAATACTTTTTTAAGACCATCCAACGGAAAAAAAATCCACAAAGAACTAAAACCATCAACTTTTAATGCTTGCTTCGATCCATTTCACTGGAGTGAAGATTTTTTTATGAGCCTATTCTGATATGAATACCAAAAGAGTATTTCTTAGAAGTGCCACCCAGACAGGCAGCTCAGTATTAACACAAAAATCTTCAAAAAATATACTAATTTGAAATATTAATTCACCCAGCCTATCTCCAATCGAAGACATTGTTTATGAATACAAGAGCAAGAAAGTTGCTTAATTTTTTTTTTTTTTTGATTTTATGTATATTTCTAGAAATATAAAAGTGAGGTAAGTTTATTGAAAGATATTTTATTAGTTGGTGTGATTTAACGTTTTACATCCTGATTTTCTAATCAAGTCTTGTGCTTTCTTTCTGTTAATAATAATGAAGTACATTTGAATGTTGGAGCACTTAAGACCAGCTCGTTTGATTAAAAGGTTCTAAACAGGACAAGATATTCCGGGAACAAAAGTAATTCTAGGAGTATTTTTTTAAAATTTGGTATTTCAATTTTAATTAATTATAAAAATTGGAAATTTGGCTTTCTTGAATAATAACTTCTAAAATTACTATAGCAGAAATTTGGTTTTTAAATCATCTAAATATTCAAAATTTTATCTTTCTTCATTAACAAATTAGCAATATATTTCATTATTGGAAATGAGAATCAAAAGTTTTCATCGTTGCTACTAAAATTTAATTTAGCATTTTTTTTTCAGAGTTTATGTTCAAGATATGAAGATTCAGTTTAAATATCCATGTTGAGGAAATTGAAGTATAAGTCATTCTTTTAATGACATTTTTTGAAAATTTACTATTCTTACAATCAAGCTTTAACTTCAGAATCAAGCAATGACAAAGATTTTTAAATTCGAGTCTCGGTACTTTTCCATTAACGGGCACAAATGAAAAATTGCTAAATAATGTAGAATCCCATCAATTTTTTACAGCAATTTTAAAATGAAAAATCACCAAATAATGTAAATTTCTTTGACGATTTTTCGCTTGAGCCTAGCTAACAGAAAAATAACCCTGCTATTTCCTTCGTGTGATATAATTGGATGCACAAGATGGTCGTAAAGTCTTTCCTGATTACAACAATTTACTGTAAAAGAAACTGTAATAATTTTTTAAAAGGTTGCTTCGTCGTATTGTAAAGTTGCTTAAAAAGTTTTGATAAAAATACTTAAATTAATGAATCTCAATATGAGCATCCTTTATAGCTCGAAGAATACCAAAATAGTCTTCCAATTTTTGACAAGTATTGTCCTGCATTTCAATTTTCATAGTAGACACAACATTTGTGACTCTACTTTGTGCACGTTGCTCTATTCAACTGACATTGCAAAACACCTTGTTCTTTATGTAATACCAAAACTGACATGGAACAATAAATGCCGATTGAAATTCATGGATCCGAAAAGCATATGGATTACAATCGTATGTAACATTACTATTTTCTAAATATATGAGAATATAAACAAATAAAAAATGCGATTATTCCTTACCAAAATTTTGGAAATACATTTTCAATAATTATTTTATTATAATTTTTGTAATGATAGAAGGATTTTATATTCTTGCAGGATAAAGTTATTTATAGAAAATCAATGAAATACATAGCTCACTGCGACGAAAATTGCAAGGCATCTAAAATTATATGTTATACGTCTATGAAAGTTTAACCCATTGAATGCCGTGGGCATCACCAGTGTGTGGTACCTGGATTTATTTGTGGAGTCATGAAGATAGATCACCAGTGACTGATGAAACCAAGAAACCATAATTCGAGAAAAATTTTAATGTTTTTAAATTTTTAATACTTTTATCGTTACTAAAACGGTATAAAGGAAATAATGGAAAATAAAACATACAAACATAACAAACGAGTACATTATGAGAGAGATCACCGGTAAAACTTATTAAAATAAAAGCATTGCAAATGATTACACAAACTAACTTTTTTTATTGTAATTAATATTTCCCCAAAATTCTGAAAATATAATGAGAAATTTCTGTAGACCAAATGTAAAGTCATGTGGAATTAACGGGACATTCAACGTTTTTAACCCTATATTGGTCATGGATGGTTGGTTTTCTTTGCACCCAAATTAAATTTTCTAATGCAAGTATTAGTACAAAAATCGGTTGATATATTCTGCAGATATTTTTTTATTAATATATAAATATGATTTAGATTTTTTTAAATATATTATCATTGAAAAATGGATTTTGAACAATATTTTCAACTCAAATTACATGTTGGAAGAAATAATATTCTTTAAAAAAGACATATTGCTTATCATTTTAAAATCGTATCTAATTTTCTTATATGTCAAATGGAAAATTCAACAATTATATAAAAAATATAAACAAGTTGGCAAAGGGTAAAATATATCCCTTTTTTTATCAGTATCGGTTTCGAGGTTATTTTAAACATACAGGTTAACTACTAGTTTTAAAAAAGCCTATAATTTATGTAGATATTTCTAAAGAAAAAATAAATTTATTATTAAAATATTCTTTGTAAACAAATGAAATAAATATTAAATTTTATAAATTTATTTTTAAAATAGTCTTTTAAAAAATGAAATAAATATTATTACAGATTCAAACAATTAAAAAGCAAATATTTAAATTTAATAAAATTACTAGGGAAAATATTCTGATTTTACAATTTCAAAATATTATTTTCCTTACATTATTTTATATTTGAAATTGTATAAGTTATATTTTTTTGTAAATTAGAAATTTATGGGAAAATTGCATAAGAGCAGCATCAAATAAATGAAAAAAATGAATATACCAGCAAAGAATGCAGCTCTTGCACATTTAAAAAACAATGATAAGCGTAGAAAGCATCTGCTATATTTCAGGAGATTGGGGGAAAAAACCCTTTTCTTCGAAGAATACTTATTTCAGTAGCATTTCATCGCGCTGAATCTGGTCTCATTTAATGATGGATTCTCGAGAGCAACAAGATGGGAGACTAAGGAAGCATGAGAAAAACAAAGTGAAAAAACATAGCAATGGCATAGAAAAAAAAACTACCACTCCGAATCGTAGTCTTCTGATGGCTCCTTCTATATATTTTTTTGCATTTCCTCTTCCGATGTTATCAGTAATTTTTTTTATGCTGTCCTCTTTTTTGTATGTATTTCTTTTATACTTTACATACAACTATTTCTGTCTTTTTCTTAGGTTTTCTTTGTTTCTCTGTAGGTATTTGGATATTACTGCTGTAGTGGTACATTGCGATCAATTTGTTGCTACTTTAGTGAAACAAAGTAAGAAAAAAAAGTTTGTTTGCTTCATTCAGATCAGAATGTTTTTCTGTCTTTCAAGAACTTGAGTGAAAGTTTTCTTTTTCAAGTGAAAGAATTTTTTTTCCATTTTTGCTATACTATTTCATTGTTGGGATGACAATTATAATCACGCAGCATCCCGGGATATTTTATTAAAACTCTTAACAATATTTGGACAATTATGGTTCAAGTCATGATACCATAAGTCAGGTTGCAATGTTAGAATTGTTTTGCAGATTTAAAATTATCCAGCAGATTTAGAATTGTTCAATAGTTATAGTCTATTGTAGATTGTTAGAATTGCTCTACAGATGGATGAAAAACATTTCATGTTTTCCTAAATTACGTACCCCGGGGGTGACCTCGTAATTAAGGATGAGATGCTTCATGTATGGTGGTTGGATCACGCCACCCTTGGGTACACTAATAGGTGGGGATAGGACTCCTCCCATTGATGACGGATTGCACTTCCTACGGGCAGGGTTGTACCATGGCCGGTAATGACCATTAGGATTCAACCACAGTTCCAGCCAGTGCTGCTGTTGCGTTGATTCGATCATTCAGTTTTTATGGTTAATCCGTGTACCTTCGTGGCGGGTTGGAGAGTCTGTCTATGACTTTCCAAAACTATGTTCATTTACATGAACAAAAATACATTTATTGGAAAAAATACAGCGTAATGTAGTTCCAGACCCACCCCTCACTTTCTACCAATGAACACTTCTAATCTCACTTCCCACTATTAAGCAGAGCCTCTGGTAGTGGAAACAAAATCGCCGGGTAGTTGACGCCAAGACGGGACGATATAATTACGATGTGTTTGAAGACGATGACGAAATATTTCAACCTATTGTTAAGAGACGAACATGTTAGAGCTGAACTTGATTATCTACGCCATCTTGTAAATTAGTCACCATCAGTTTTGTTCATTAACCTAATTTTATTGTCTTAAAAAATTCTAAAATATCATCTGAACTTGCTACTGATTGGCCATCATAACCCCACAATAATACAATTTAGTACCGGAGTGTCAAGATTAGCATCCTTCCGCGGTGAATTAAATGATTATTGTTAATTTTCTCTATATTTATAATAATAAAAAACTAAATTTAAAAGGGGGGCTTACCCTTTATGAGTTTTGTCACTCGGGATACGCTGGCGTCCAGTAATAAAATGATGAATAACCTACTCAGCAGTTTTCAAATGAATTATTATTAAACATGTATTGACATTGACTACGGACATTACACAACTATCACTCGAGACTAAAAACAAAACAGATCACGCGGTTTTACATTCTTGCTGCCATCCTTTCAATTCCAGTTCTTCGTCCAATTTCCGTTCTTACTCCCCGTCCGCGTTAGAGGGCGTCAGTGTCGTGCGCTGGCAAGTTGCCAACACACTACCGCCATTTGTTTTCTGGATTGAAAAGTATTAGTACTTTCATTACTAATCTCCAAGGTAAACAAACGTTGTAAGGGTCTTATGAAAATGCCATTCCCAGTCTTAATTTTTGCAAGTCTCACAACGTTGTATGTTCTTCCAGGCAAAAGTTCAACTATCTGTGCTAATGGCCAATATATTCTACGTTTGTTGATGTCTTCTACCAGAACAACGTCGCCAACAGACAGTTGATTGATCTTGTTGTCTTTTGCAGCTTGATGTCGTAGTTGACCCAAGTACTCAATTCGGAATCTCTTCCTAAGGTCATTTGACGATATTTAGCTCTTTTCGATAGTTTTATAGCATCAATGTTGTCGATACCTGGGACTCTAGAGGTCGGGAGTTCTTGTAGGAACATCATTGGTGTTAAGGGAGACGAATCATTGTTGTCTTCTGAGACGTAGTTAATTGGGCGTGAATTGATGACTTGTTCACAATCGCACATCCCGGTGCTCAACTCTTCATAGTTCAAAGAGGTGCGACCTAGAACCTTCCTTAAAATTTCTTTGATCATGCGTACTAGTCTTTCCCCACCATCCGCCACACCAGTTGGCGGTTGGAGGATTAAATTTGAACCGTATCTTCTGTGTTGAAGCATCAGCATTTATTTTTTGCCAATCTACTTTTCCCAGAACGTTGTTGGTGCCATCAAAATTAGTCCCGTTGTCACAATAAATTACAAATGGTCTTCCTCGTCTTGCAATAAAGCGTCTTAGCGATTTCAGGAAAGCTTCTGTGGATAATGAGGTTATGAGTTCCAAATGTATGGCTCTGTAGACTGCGCAAGTGTAATCCACGCTTTAGTTTTATCAGCGAGATAAAGAGGACCAGCCAGATCCACTCCACCAGCTTCAAATATCTTCGCCTCTCTAACTCGATCCTCAGGTGGTACGCCTGGTTCAACTTCTATTCTGGATACTTGAAATCTTTTACATTCTATGCATTTCCTGATGACATTTCTCATGGTCTTTCTCGACTTCAGTATACACACATTTTCTCTGAGATGAGCCATTAACGTGATAACTCCAGCGTGTTGTTTTTCAAGATGTTTCTCGATTATCAATCTTTGTACAACTGGATGGCTTGATGGTAAGACGACTGGAAAAAGAAAGTTTTCTTCATCCTTTCTATGTATAATATTGGTTTTTGCTCAGCACAGACCGTCTTTGTCTTCAATAGGTCTTAATGCACGGATAGATGAATCTTGTAATCCTGCAAAAGTTTCTTCCTGGATAAGCTTAAACAGTCTTTTTTCTGCTCTCTCAAATTCTTCCACAGAAATTTGAACTGACAAGTTCTTTTCTACATTTCTAAAGTTGTAGAGCAATCGTAAAATCCATGCAATCATTCTCACAATTTTACGATAAGAAGAAAAATATCGGTAGTACCAATGGGGCTTTTCTTCTTTGTCTAAGAGGTTCAAAACCCTTTTTATCTTTTCTTTGGGGAGAACTTCTTCATCGGGTTGTTCTTCTGAATGCGGCCATTCATTTTCCGTTAAATAAAGCCACGGTGGACCCTCCCACCATCTGGATTCGGATAATTTCTGAAAACTGCATCCACGTGAGGGGAGGTCCGCTGGATTGCAAGAACCTGGAGCGTGTTTCCAATCGGCAATTCTGGTTAAAGTTCTAATTTCTTGCGCTCTGTTGTGCACAAATGTACCCCAACTTGATCCCTTCTTATCCACCCTAGAGCTGCTGATGAGTCATTCCAAAAAACAGTACTGCAATTTTCTAATTTTAAATCTGATATAATTGTTTTAGCTAATCTAGCTCCAATTAGGCACGATAAAAGTTCTAGGCGAGGTATTGTTTCTTTTATAGATGCAACTCGACTTCTAGCATTCATTAACTGTACTTGAATACCTTCTTTATCTGCGGTTCTTAAAACTGCACAAGTAGCAAAAGCTTGTTTGCTAGCGTCGCAAAAAACGTGTAAACTTAATGTGTTTTCATTTCATCTATATTGAGCCAATGAGGAATTTCAGTTCTCGGGAGTATATCTGTTTAATCCAATTGTCTAATTGTTTGCTCAAATTTGGAAGTAATTCTTGATCCCACTTTAATTTTTGAATCCAAATTTTTGGCAAAATTAGCTTAGGAATTAAAGTTATAGGAGCTGAGAATCCAATGGGGTCATAAATTTTCTGAGTGGCTGAAATAACTTGTCGTTTTGTATAGGGTTCCTTTACTTTAACTGGTTCAAAAACTTTAAAACTTAAAACGTCTTTTTGGGTATCCCAGTTTAGCCCTAATACAGGAATAAAACGTGACTTAATTTCCGCAATATCGATCATTGGAACATACATGTTTGATCGTCAGCATCTTAAATTGAAATGTGCAGAGGACAGAATTTCTTTGGTTTCTCTAATGAATTTTTCTGTTTCATCGATTTGATCTAAACTAATCAGAGAATTGTCTATATACAATGAATCTTTTAAAAACTGTGTAGTTTCCCTTAAATGTTCGGGAACGTCATTTAGAAGATGATTCAAAGTTACAGCTAGCAGAAAGGGACTGGATGTTAGTCCAAACAACACTCGATTGTGTCGGTAAATCTTAAAATTCTTTTCCGAGTCGAACCACAAGAATCTAAAAAAAATCACAAACTTTTTCTACGATTTTAATTAGACAGAAAGCTTTTTCTATATCTGACGGTAGACCAACTTTATACTTTCGAAATCTATTCAAAATGCTAGGTACTATTTTTATCAAATTGGGACCTTTAGCCAGGCAATCATTAAGCGATGGAGAATCTTTAGTACGAAGGGAGGCGCTAAATACTGGTCTAATTTTTGTGGTTTCACTCGATTCTTTAATTACTGGTCTATAGGTTAAAAAATGTACCCCCTTCTTTCTTTTCATCATTTATCACTTCAATTATTTTATTGCTTTCCCAAATGTCAAATATTTCTTTGTAATCTTTCCTTTTATTCGAACTAACTAATTTATCTTCTGTTTTGAATAAAGATTTTCAGCTATTAAACGGTTACTTGGTAAAACAGAACTATCAATAATCCAGGGCAAGGATACCTCATATCTTCCGGTATCATCACGTTTCACAGTCTCCAGGAAATACTTTTGGGTTTCTTCTTCTAAAATACCTTTAGTTTTGTTTTCTTCACTAGAAATGCCTATTGTGTCAAGATGCCATAAATCTGCTAATTCTGAGTCAGAAATAAGCAAAGATAAATAAAGGCCTGAAAGCGAATTTTCTGAAATTTCAGCATCGCTTTTACCCATTAATGTCCAGCCTAGTTTAGTCTCAAAAGCTGCTACACCAATATCTGGAAAATGTTCTATTTTTCCCGTAAACAACTGCGAAATGTTATCTGCACCTAGCAGTATACGGACTTCATCAGACTTACCCTGAAATATACATTTATTTCCATTTTCCTGTATATCACTAATTATCCCTTTATTTCTTAAAATACCAATTAAATTATCATCTTGAACCCTTGGGATAGAAAAGCAAATTTTCTTTTCATCTAGAACGTCAATCACAAAACTAAATTTACCATCTAAACTGCTAAGATTTACTTTAAATCGATTGTGGAGTTCAGATTTTTCTCTCCTCCAAACAATCCATGTTTTATCAGTTCCGAATTTTGTCTTCCTTAATTATAATCGTATCGTGGCCTATTGTAAAATATAACTATTTTGACACCCGCTGTCTATGATCATTCTCAGATTACCCTTTAAATCAACTCCTTTTGCTTCTACAATCAATGTATGTAAATATACTGGTGAACGTTTAATTTGGTTTGAAAGTACCTTTTCGCTATCTTGATTTTTGTTTTGATCAATCACGTTCTTTATTTTATTACACATAATTGACTCGTGTCTTAAATGGGAGTGTCTGCAAGAAACTTTAGAAGTGCATTTATTTGCTCAATGACGGGATTTAATCAAACATCGAAAACGAACCCCGCTCTTTTTCAATAAAGAAATTTTTTCTTCATTATTCAAAATCAACGAGATAACAGCAAAAGGGTATATCTACGACCTTCGTATTACGAAGGTCGTGGTTTATCTCTTACATCTGTGGAAATTAATTCCGAAGCTGAAAAACTGTTATGTTCTTTTTTATCATTACTCTGTTCGTTTGTTGATATTTTCTTTCATTCGAATATCCACCCACGTTATGTCTACGGTTCCAATCATATCTTCGATACGCAGTTGGCACCTGCCTGTCTGAAGATGAATCACGGCAATTATTTTTTATTATTACTTCCGCTCTCTCCCGAGTGTAATAAGCATTGTCGCTCGTTGGTTTATCTATTTGAATTAAAATATCTTTCGGAAGAGCTTTTAAAATAGTAGTACACAGAACACTTGAGATCTTTAATGGGCTGTCCTAAATTTTCTAAGCTTCTTAATTCTATATATATTTTATCATAAACTTTTCTACAGGATACAACATCATTTGAATTTCTTAAAGGTTTAATGCTTAACAAATTATTCATATGGGTGTGGATCAAAAAATCAACATTTTCTTATTTTTTCTTTAATAATTCTACAGATGAGCTTTAATGAAATGAAATTTTTCGACTTTATTCAAACTTTGATTATTATGGATAGCGGTCTCAAAACTATTCCAAAAAGATAGCCAGCAGTTTATATCACCGTAAAATTTATTGAGTGTCATTTTTGGCAATTTAACTTTCAAATAGTCATTACGTTTGTCATCAACAGTTAGGGGAAAAAATTGTGGGAAAGGCCCAATTTTTTAATAATTTGTTTTGGTGGTGGTTGTATATAGTCCCTAAATAAGTTTTTTATGTTTACGAAAAACTTTTCTAAGATTCAATTTTCAAGTGTACTTTTTTCCTTAAATTTGATTTTTCTTTCGTTCTTTTATCTTATTTAGGAATGAACTGGATTTGAATATAGCTTTTTTCACACTTCATTTATTGTATATATCAAATTCTTATTCTTTTTCTGTAGAGTAGCTTCCAAATATGATCAATTGTGAAAAAGAACATTTTTTTTTCAAACAGGATTATTTAAAATTTTGTTTCTTTGGTATAGTTCTCAAATTTGAGAAATTCTGAGCAGAGCACATTTTTTTAAAATTTGTTTCGATTGTGGACGCATATAGTTCCTAATGAGAAGTTATTTGTATTTACAAAAAAAAATTTCTAAGAATAACTTTTCAAATGTACTTTTGTCTTACATTTTTTATTTCTTTAATTTATTCATCATATTTCGGAATAAATCGAATCTGAATGTATATGTCCCAAGATTAAAGTGGTTTAGTAGATGGCGAGCGACCCAAGCTCGCTTGGCGATCCGGGAAGGACTGCATAGCAGTTCCTGGGGGTTGGCGAGTATAAGTGAGCAGGAGGCGGAGCCCCCTATTAAATTATATTTAGGAGCACTAATGCTGCTGCAACTTATGCACATGTGAAATTAACCAAATTAGAAATAAAAATTAGGTTTAAAGCAAACACCAAAATTAAAATATAAGTTGATTCTGGCCTGAGCACTTTTTCAAGGGTCGTCCTCAGGCAGGGATTCGAACCAGGAACTTTTTCTGTGAGTTGTCTGACTTTTGTAAAAAAAAAGGCACCCTCGTGATGAGAAAATCCCAGGAAATTGAAGGTTTGGAGATAAATTAGTATCACAGAAATACAATTTCACAAGAATTTTTTTTTAAATATGTACAATTCTAAATAGGTTTATACAAACTTGTTTAAAACAAAAAAAAAACATAAAACATAAAAATAAATCCTCAAAATATATACCAAGATTAAATGACTCAATAATAGGTAAATTATTTCCAAAAAATATTCGCATCGAAATAGAATGATGGAAAATTGCTCAAACTAAAACAACAAAACCATAAAATCTAAAATCACAATCAATTTAATATGATATCAAAGCACATAACAGTATTAAGTACAACTCCAAAAGAATTGCGAAGCCAGTCAATCTAATAGTGTCTTTCCTCAAACCAAGTTTAATCTCCTCTCCTTTAAAGTTGTAAACCTTTGGTCTGAATATATCGTCATTATAATTGAAGCACCATCCATTCAGTTAAAGTTTACAGTGAATAAAGTGGAAGGCTTCATTCTTGGTTTTGAAAATTAGAAAACAGATAAACTCTATCTTATTTTTAAAAAAATTAATTACAAAATTTCTTATATTGAAGCAACAAACAATCTCTTTAAAGATTTAGCTTCTAACTAATTTCCCCCAAATTATTGCAACATTCAAATTTTAATAAGAGAAGGATTATCTATTTTCTAACTTTCAAAAACAAGAAAGAAGGTTTCCACTTTATTCACTGTGAACTTTAACTGAAGGGAGGGTGCTTCAATTATAAGGACAATACATTCAGACCTAAGGTATACAACTTCAAACACGAGGAAACTAAACGTAGTTTGACGAAATGCAACTACACTATTAGATTGACTAGCTTCAGACTTTTTTTGGAGCTGTACTTAATACTGGTATGTTTTTTCTAATTTCATATTCTATTGATTGTGGTTTTATATTTTATGGTTTTGGTGGTTTGGTTTGAGCAGTTTTCCATCATTCTATTTAGATGCGAATCCTTTTCGGAATAAGTTTGCCTGTTATTGTGCGATTTTAATCTTTAAGGCATATATTTTGATGGTTTAATTTTGTTCTGATAGAGAGGTTCAGGAAGTGGACAGTGTCCTATCGCAACGAAGGAGGGTGTAGTGTTAGGTACTGATGTTTAATTTTTTAAAGGCGCAACGGAAAGCGGAGGATAGCGTTTCTTTTTAAATGCCATTGGGAGAAATAAAAAGAATTTCAATTATCTTCGTAGTTTACTTTGTAATGAAGGGTTTGGGGGAAAAGGCCGGACTGAAATGCTTTGTGAATTTTTGTTTATCTTGTTTATATATGATCTTCTGCTGGACAAAATATCTGATATGTGGGAATTAAATTTATTTCGGCATTTTTTTTCCTTCCGAAATATTGTTGTTATTTTGGATGTTACACTAAGAAAAACAGACTTTGGATTCCAGACAGTTTTGTAAGTAGATACACTTGGGAAAAAAAGGATCTGATATTTTTTTCTGTTTTAGTGAAGAGTATTTTAAACCAATGTAGCTTAAGGATAAGGAATTCTTTGTACCGTAATAAGATCATATTTGGAATGGAATGAAAAATTTCCAAAATTTATCGGAATAGTTTTTAAAAAGTCTTAAATTTTTATAAGTATTAAGAATTTTCTGAAAAAGGAAAGAAAGAAGTTTTAATTCTTAAATTTCTTAAGGATAAGAATCTTACTGAAATTGGATATACATGATAATGATAATTCTTCTTAAATTATTTTTCTGCTAAAAATATGTACATCTAATATATATTTTTCACTTTGGCAAATAGAAGATTTTTGTTTTGAAAAATATTATTTTCTCTCTTTAATGCTTCTTTAATTTTTCTGAAAAGATAATAAGAATATATATTAATACTCTTAATAAATGGTAAAAACTAAACTGCATTCAAAATCTTTTTAAATCATGTTTAACCAAAACATTCTTTTAATAATATGATTTACATCTGTTTTTATTTAATTGTAAATAACATTCTTTAAATGTCCGTTTATTTTATAATTCATTGAAGCAACACATTAATAATTCAGGATGAAATAGGTTTTATATGTTATAAATATTCACAAAATATAACTATTATTAAATTTATTTATATGCTATATTATTTCTTATGAAATAGTAAATAAATATAGCATATAAATCTGTTATTTGTCAATAATAAAATGTTCAAATGTATTATATTTTTATGGTAAAAACTAATTTTGTATCAAATATTATAATTCCCAAAATCTTTTTATGGATTGAAAAAAAATTTTAAATTAAGATGAGAATAACAAATAAATGAATTTTAAAAATCGTCGATTGCTAATTTCTTTCAATAAAGCATTGAAATTAATTACATAAATGCTTTACATTCTGTTAAATTTTTTTTAATCAATAAGATATTAATTTTAGATAAGGGCTTCAAATTTTGTTTAAAGCATAAGACAGATTTTAATGAATATTTCAAATGGTTAATTCACTAAGAATTTCGGAATCTCCCACTGGTAATGTTATTGTGAGGACAATTTTTGTTTGAAGTCGTTTTTTATCATCTGAGCTCCGTTTCATATGCTCGCAAACAATTTACTTTCCTAGTTTTCGTTTAAATTTTACTGATAGACTACTAGTTTCTTTCAGGTTCTTTAATAGCACAACTACTCTGACTATTCAAAGAATAATTATTAAACTGAATATTATTTATTTAATGCGGTAAGAAGCAAGTAAGCATGAAAAGTGAATCATACCCCGCATGCTGTGCATCTCGATAACTGAAAAGCAACCTTCACAACAGAATTGAGGTAGAAATTAAGTTTAAGGCCATCGCCCGCCACTATACAAAACCTATTACTAGATGCAAGTTCCACAATCGAAGTGAGGATGATATGAACCCCTTACTTTATTTTACGATTCAGGAAGAAAGAATCAATCACCAAAAGTGGAAGTTCTTAGACAATGCTAGTAGAAATGACAGGAAATTATGATAACAGTAATCTTTTAATCTAATTACATGAACTATAGCAAACATTTGAAATCAAGGGAAAAGACTACTATACTCGTTTTGAAAATAATGCGCGAATGTTATAAATACAAGACGACTCTTTTAAATTCTTGTCCTTTCCTAACAACAGATACAAAATTTCTTATTTAAAAATTATTCTCGGCTATTCAATAATTAAACATTAACGTAGAAAAATGAATGGAAATTGAAGACAAAATTCTGCGGATATGGCAATTGCATATTGCTGCCCTCTTGTAATACTAACCTATCTGTGAGGTGTCCTCCTTGTAAAAAGGGGCTGTGCAAGCAAATGTGGTGAGTTTGTAGCTAAGTCGTACTTTTGGCCCTGGTTGGAGCTACTTCAAAAAACAAGAGGCGCATCTTTCGGCTTAAATCTGCCACTTTATCAGCGGGGGGTTTGTCCAAACGGCAAGTGCCATAAGTAACAACAATATTAACATATGTAAATTATCTGTGTGCAACGTAATCCTGTTTCTAAAAGGGGGAATATTCACAGAATATTGTTGCTACTCTAATTCTTATTTTACTGAATCCCTTAACGACCCCCATAATATTAGAATATTTGCGTTTTGAATTTTAGGAGATTTCTAAATATTCTTGGTTCGGATAATTCTTTAATAAGTTATTTTTTGATAACGGATTCTAAAATCTTCCCCGCTCTTACGCATGCTTTAGAATGAATTTAATTCATCAAAATAGGGATGAGAGGGAAAATGAAATAAAAGGATGTTTACGTTTAACAATAAAATAAACTCGGATTATTCACAGACTGAATGAAAATAATATGGTCAGAAGCGATGCGATATTTACATGCACGAGAATAAAATGAATAAAAAAGAATCTAAACGGGTGAACATCAAGATCAAAGAATGAAGAATTTCGGAAATATGCTCATCCTGCGTCTCCCTCTTTACTGAGACAGAATCGTCGAGAAAAGTTCGTCTCAGAATACTGAAAAGAATAGCACTGTGAGGAAGCGACAAAAATTTCGGTTAATTTCTAATCAATTGAATTTTTAACTGTGAGTAGTCGGCAACATTCTTTTCCCTAATAAATATTGCGTAAATTTGGACTGATTTCGGATGTTTTGTTTTGAAAGAGATGTGAAACGCACATCTATATATGAAGTCTCCTGAAAGCGTCTTTTAGCACCACAAAAATTCAAGAAATATTAAATTGATATTGGAGATATTTATACCATTTTGTTAAAAATTTAACGAGGAAGGTTTTAGTATTTTAAAATATTATCAAAATATAAAGGGCAGTTTTATAACTGCGATTTTAATTTATCCGTGCATGCTTGATAACCAAAAACTGCGCATGTGCTCATAGCAAGAGCTGTGGTATTCATATGCGATACATTTCTTTGTTTACATCTGATTTTAAACAGCGATTCAAATTTCATCATGACGAAAAGAAGGAAATCCAACCTCGAAAGGATCGCCAGGATTTAGTCTACTGACATGTCACATTTTTACTTTGTAACAATCTATATATTTCTGAAAGTTTGCAACAAAAATTGTTTTGATGCTATTTTTGATAATTTCTAAACACCTATACTACTATAATAAATGTGAAAGTTTGGATGAATGGATGGATGATATTAGTCAATCACGTCAGAATAGCCGAATAAAATTGGATGAAATTTAGCATAGAAATAGATTATAGTCTGGAATAGAACATAGGATACTATTTATTCCGGTTAAATGAGTGGTTATTTTTTAATAATTAAAAAAAAACTTTCTCGCAAAAAAAATCATTGCCTCCCCGCAAAATGAGAAAGACTTAACGACTTCGACCGGTTATTTCAAACGACTCTGTTTATTTTCTTAGTGTTTGATGCATTAAAAACAAAACATTGTTAATTAAACCGCTCATTCTGAAGTACTTTTGATTAAAATTAAGGAACTTTTCCGTTAGCTAAATACGCCAAAGAAATTTGGCGGAACTCTACATTATTTAGCTATTTTTTGCATGCACCTAGCCAACGGTAAAGTGCCAAAATAAAGCATAATAAAGGAATTGAAAATTTCTTATTCGTCTTATCCCAAATGCCTTAAAAAACTCACGCATTTGAGTTGACCCAATTGGTGTTGAATTGGCATGAGCAGAGTGTTCTTGACTTGATTTTGTTTTGGAAAGGCTAATCAGCAAAACAATTTTGAATAATTGGTATGCTTTTTTGTTTTATTTCAGGTAGATACTATAAATAAAGTGTTTTTAGGTTAGCTGTGTGGGCTAAGCTTTGATATACAACCGTTTTGTACTTTGCGAGATTGGTAATTTTTTATCTCTTAGTTTAGGTTTACTTTGCCGTCATTTTCCTGTTCATTGCAATTGTTTTTGTGGCATGTATTCCCTTCACCTACTTTCATTAATTTCAATTAATTTTTTTGCGTGCATTCCATTTTTCTGCATTGATTGATTTTCTTCTCTATTTCCGTCAATTTGCTGCAGCGTTCATCGAAACCTTACGATTGGAAACGCTATTGCTGTCGTCTGCGCTACATTCTTCCAATTTCCAAAAATTTGGCGACGAACTATTTTTTGAGGGAACATTATTTTCTACAGCACCATAATGACATTGTTTGATCACATTTTACATTGTGATCAGACCGCCAGTTCTCATATATTCGCATTAAAATTTCCATGCGAACGAATTCTCTGGTGAACGCTAGTAAATATAGAATTACAATTACTATTATTTGTATTGATATTTCTAATTATATTAAACCAAGGTACCATCTGTTAGATAAAAGCAGAAACATTTTTTGAAAAATCTTCAATGTAATAAGGAATGATGAGCGTATTAAGAAAAGGGGGAAAATGAGGTTTGAAAAGATAAATAAGTATTTAAGACCACACTCAAATTTATCAGCAAAAATAACGATATATTTTTAAATAGAATCCAATTAAAAATAGTGTTTTTTAAAATCGAAAATTTGAAAATGTAAGCAATATTTATGTAGTAAAAGATTGTAAAAACAAAGCATATGTAATCATAATAAACTCAACATATTCTATTTAAAAAAATTCGTTATAAAAATAATTAATTTCAATAATTAAAAAAATCATTAAACATTCATTAAAATTGAAATTTTATTTTATTTAGCATGATTCAATAAATCCCTTAAACCTTTATCATTCCTTTTTGTATTTTAAATATAAAATTATTTTTTGCATCTTTAACACACTGATAAAAGTATGCTCCATTAATTATTTGACTTTTTCTATTTATTAGCAAAGTTTCTAACAAATGACTTCCATTTTAATTGCAAAGCCATTTCAATAAGTAGATGAAAGATTATACCTTTTTCAAAGTTATTTTGTTATTTAGTAATTCGTTGTCAATAAATTGTTGCCAAAATTCAAAAAAAAATTATTTTGATTAATGACATTGTACAAATTTCTGAGCAATTCAAAACTAAACTTTGTTTTAAAGAAAGTAATAAAGTCTTTAAGCAACTTGTACTCTTTTTTAAATCTAAGAACAGAGAAATATATTGAACTTTAACGACAAAAATAACAAATGAAGAACAGAGCTCAAATTCTTTTATCTGAAATTCATTTAAGTAATGACAAAGTTTAAAAAAAAGAAGAAGAATATGCAAATCTAACGAAAAACATACACTTGATAAATTGAGGAATATTTTTTGACATCGAATATTGGCAGAAGAAGAAAAAAATAATTAAATCTCACCATCTAAAATCTGGTTAAGAAGTTTCTCATAATTACATTAAATCGGGCGCTTCTATGGCGACGAAACCTACTCTTGGCTTTTAATAAGTTTAAAAGCCTCGCACAAAATACATTTTTTGATAGAATTTGGCGATAAATTCATAATGACTGAAAAAACCGTTGAAAAAAAATAGGACGAAATAAGAAGGTACAACTTTTAAACAACTTTATAAATCAGATTTATTACAGTCTGAACAAAACACTTTGATATTTCAGGCTTTATGTAGTTATGATATTTAGACTTTGCACTTCTTTTATTTGATTTTTAAAACATAGAAACATCTGAAATGAAAATAGGAGAATTGGATATTAATATAATTAAATTTGTTATTTTTTACCTATTCGTTTCTTTTATAAAGAGAAATGGTCTCTACAGAAACTCAAAGTTCGATGCTTGTTGATTTAATACGAATTTATTTTTAATTTAATGCTGAAAAATATTACCTAAAAATATTATTATACTTCGAATAAACAAATATTGAAATAGTAAATTCATTAAACTTATAATAGTTCACTTCGCGTGGAATTAATATACGAACGTTTTACGTTGCTATTTTTAATTATCGTTAATATAGAAACCTGAATTCTTTTAATGACAATTAATATTACTTAAAATTCTAACTTTGTTATATTTCTTCTGTAAATGTGAACTCAAACACATCTGTATTCAATATGAATATAGGAGCTAATAATAAATATCCTCATAATAAATATAGCCCACCTCATTATAAATATTTACAGATGATTTTTAAAAAGAAAGCATGAAGTTATATTTATTTAATCTAGAAGAATGTAAATATCCGAGTCTCTCATCCTTTCTTTGATTTTATGAGAGTTTGAACTTTGATTAAACAATCGATTTGAGACTCTTTACTAGAATTATAATCGGGAGTAATGATTTCATAAGATTTTCAGCTGTTTTTGAAATGGTTATAGAGCGTATTGTACTAAATGGGCTTTTCAATTACATATTCTGCAGATGAAAATTTCTGCAGCATTTACCGGTTTTTTTAAGTAACTGGTTTTGTTTGTATATTTATTATAGTGTTTTTTAGAATTGTTGAATTATAAAAATACATGAGAAATACGCCGAGGAAAGATGTGTGGTGAAGTCTATATAAGCCAGATAATATCGCTCGAGTCGAATCAACTTTTGGCTTGACAGGTATGCTGGCTTGATCGGCTACTAGCCATAAGATTGGGAGTTTGAGCCTAGCGCTATCCGCAAATCATGGACAATGGTAACCCGGCAACCGACCTTGGATTAACGCAACCTTCGCACTTATCTTTGTTGACTGTTGTGGCGCCCTCTATCGGCAACTCAAAGACCCTAGAAGCGGATTAAATACGACAATTGTTAACATCACCAACAAAACCTCACATTGGTATAGCTCATCTAACCAACGACTCACTGGTGGGAGAGTATGTAGTGAATGCTATATAAGCCAGATAATATCACTCGAGTCAAAGTCGACTTTTGGCTTGACCGGTATGTTATTCGGCTACTAACCATAAGATCGGGAGTTCGGGCCTACCGCAATCCACACACACTGACAGATTAAATAAACAAAAGGATATACGAGGAATTCTCATTGAATTATGGGTCCTCGGTTGCGTGGAGGGAAGGCGCTCGTGTGCCACAGAGATAAATTCAAGTTCGAGACCCGAATAATCGCGGTGTAAGGGAGTTTGTTGCACTTTAAATCCGTCAAGGTCAAACATCCTTTCGCAGGTGTAGTATGGTGTAGAGAGAAGGGGGAGGGCAACTCAGGTGTTTGTCCTCGTTATCTGATCGCTGTTCAAAACTATGGGTACGTCCCACAAAAGCCCTAGTGTTGCTTTACAATGGAACGTTAAAATAACAAAACTAAACTCATTGAATAATCAATTTAAGTTGACTTTCAATATTTTGCGTGGTGTCGTCTGTTTAATTATCCGATTCAGATGAATTAAAAAAATTAGGTTACATTTTTATTTCAAGTTTTATTATTTTAAGACATCAAAATTTTAAAATGGTAAGCCCATTAAAGTAAATAAAGATCTGCTAATACTCCCAAATTCATACACGAATCCTTACTTTCTTAAGACTTGCTTAAGTTTGAAGTTCTCACACAAAATGCAACAGATTACGTCAGGCTATTTTAACTCGATGATAAGGTAAGGCTTTGCCTTTAACTTTGAGAGTTTCCCCTTTCACTCTATACTCTTAAATTTAAAAATGGATATTCAGATTTATCAAGCCCCCCACAAAAAAAACATTATTTATTAAAGTCTTCTGGGCAGAGATAGTTCTCTTTTTCAATTCCTATTATTAGTTCAGTCTCCCAATAATATATATATATATATATATATATCTTGTTCAAATTATCAATTTTTAATAAATTAATATTTATTCATCCACTCAAGTTCATTTTTTGAAACTTGTAGGGGATGACGCTCAATTTTAATACAGTTTCTTCAAATATTAATTCATTGATTGTTCTTCAATTCTTACAATTAGTTCACACTCTTCCTATATATACATATATCTTGTTCAAATCCAATCGTTAATAAAATGTTTTTTATCCATCCAATCAAGTTCAAATACATTTTTTAAACTCTTGGGGATAACAAACGATGTTACAGCAGTTTTTTCAAATATTAATTCATTCATTCAATGTAATTAATTTTTAATACTTTTAATAGAGTTTTAGGAGTTTATAATACAAATTAAAATCAACAGGCAGTAGCGTAAAATGCAAGGATTTCGGTGTTTCTCACGTGACGAATGCGAGTTGAAATCTTGTGGAAATTAATCATTTTTTGGTCAATTATTTATACTATTATAATTATTTAATAAAAGGTGACTAAATAAAAAAATGCCCCAAGTAGGAATTGGCTAAATATTTTTATATTATTAGTTTCTAGTAACTCGTTTTAGCAATGAATTTTTTTGTATATATTATTCATAAATAAGAATTAAAAAATAGTTTAATTAAACTTAGCCGTTGTATTATAAAAAGAACAAAAAGATCCTTGATTTCAATTTTTATTTATTTTTATTCAAATCAACTTAAATCATTATAAGAAAATCTGTTTAATTGATATATTTTTGTTCATACCTTACTATAACAAATTCTAAATATTTTTTATTTGTTTACTATAGAGGATTTAAATACTTGAAAAGAATTAACGCATTTCTCACAATTTTTTAAATATTTTTTATATTTAATTCATGCAAAATATTTTAATTTTTGATAATTAAATCATTAATAATCTAATAGCTATTTCCATTCAATTGTATTTTACTTCCCGTATAGGAATCATCTC
>JAOUZG010048027.1:156218-169580 GCA_026289955.1 Argiope argentata
AATTTCCGTATTCGATACTTAGAATTTCCGTATTCGATACTTAGAATTTCCGTATTCGATACTTAGAATTTAAAAACGTTCAGTTTACAGATGGTTCTATTTTAAATAATGACAATGTATATAAACAAATTTTGAATGAAATGTTTGGTTAAAAATGGGGAAGAATCAGACTCTCCTCTTTGAGCTCCTCTCAGTACTAACACCTTATGCGATATCCGACATCCGCTTAGAAATACTGACATAGCAGACGAAAGAAAAACATATTCAAGTTTCACTCAGTTGAAATGAAATTTTGAAAATTCTCAATATTTTACACTCTGTTCAATCACCCCCAAGTCAGTAAATTTTTTTCGAATGTTCGGAAGATCTCGAAAGGTTTAGAAAAAATTAGAGTTTAAAAATAGATCGTCTTCTGATATATCTTTCGCTGTTGCTTTCTTGTATATCAGTCGCTGAAAATCTCGAAATTTATCCAACGTAAGATGGAAATGAATAAAAAAGGAAAATAAATTTGATTTAAATTCTATATTTGGTGCTGTATATTTCCTACTCTGGAACTCAGATGCATTTGAAAAAGAGTTGAATTGCCAGTTTCTCATATATCTTTAAGTTTTTATTGTTTCTAATGACACTTGCCATGGACAAGCCCGCTGAGGGCCTACAGCTATTTTAAGCCGAATGAGATCTTGTTTGAAGTAGCGCCTACTTGAACCAAGAGTACGACTTAGCTACTCACTCATCACATTCGCTTGTACAGCCCTTTTTTATGGAGAAGGGAGAGGGCACAGTCACAAACGTTACCAATGGCACACAGAACAACAACGCCCGAACCTGGGACGCCCAGAATACGGGGAAGACGTGCAGGACGCTAGCATATATCGATATTATAATCGAGAACTATATATTTATAAAAATAATTAGTTTTTTCAAATAGATAAGGAAATTTTTTAACCTCCTTACTTAGTCACTTCGATTAAAATTTCTTCAAAGTGTAGCCATTTCATTTTGAAGAATGATCACTGAATTTTATTTACTCTGTTTGTTACCTTCTTGAGGTATCATATACACACGAAAGAGAATAAACGGTTCGACAAACAAGACACCTTTTGATGAATGTAATCTGAAATTTATTAATAGCTTAAGATTTTGGGGATAAATAAAATTATCGAAGCCTTGAGATTCTGGGTCAAAAGCGAGTAAAGTGCTTTACAATGGAGGCTTTTAATATGCTGACTTTATGATTTTATGAATCCATTGATGGAATTTTAAATCATAAAATAGATCATAGATAAATAAAAACAAAAACGAATAAATATCCAACATATTAACTTTATTTTTAAACTAAAATCATAGGTCTTTGACTTAATCAAAATATAATTAAAATACAATACAATGTATATTACCAATTATATCACAATACAATACAAAGACGGTGTAAATTGGTTACGAAAAACTAACATATTTTTTTAATATTTGTCATCAAGATAATGATAAAAGCACATAAATACTGATATAATATCAATAACTCTTTTTAGATTGCATTAAAAAAGAAACTCATCTAATGCAATTTTTGAAATAAAAAAGCAGGTCATAAGAGTACTGCCAGAGAATAAAAATTGTCTTCCTATCCTTCGAGAAAACAGAATAATGACAGTGCCTCATGTAAAAAGCCATTAACGTTTCTTCTGTGATCCAGTAATGCCAGTCCTACTTTTCTACGGTGAAAAGTATTTTTGGTGGCTCTAACAGAAACAGCAAGAACGGTTCCATGTCACAAGCAGCGGCCTCTAAAACATCAAATGTTGCTCAGAAAAATAAAACAAATTTCGATTATCTTCTCAGCCTATTTTGCTTCGAAGGACTTCAGAGGAAAGACCGGGCTGAATTATATAGGATATTTTTGTTTTCTCTCCTATTTACAATTACCTTCTGGACAGTAAGGTTTAACGTCCGGGAATCGAGTTAGTTTCCTCTATTTTATTTTTAAACATTTCTCCTGACCGTTTTGGTCTTTATCTGAAGAAAACAATTTTTGCTTCTTGAGAATTTGTAAGTCTATAAGATCAAAATATAAGAAAAGTAGCTTTTCTACTTTTAAATGAAACATGTCTTAAAATATTCAGCCTAAGTGCAAAAATGTTACGTTGTAAGATTAACTATTGAAACGAATGGTGGATTTCTAAAGGTTACAAGCGTGTTTTGGGGAGATATTAATTTTTTAAAAGTCATGCATTAGAAAAGAAAAAGGAAAAGAATTATTATTTTTTAAAATTAACTAAGGAAAGGGTTTGTATAATATATATTATTTGCCTATATATTTAACATATGTTTTGGCGCCAGATTTGGATATTGTCCTATTAAAATCCCTTATAACTCCAGCTTCATTTTTCAAAATATGAATTTATTCCTGCCTAATCATTTTTAATTTTATTTTTACATTTCAAAGTAGCACTTTGAATAATGATTTTTCACTTTTAGATAGAACATTTATTTTTTAAAAAATATTTTCTTGCTTTAATCTTAATCTATTTTTTTCTTAATTGGTACTCGATTATATAGAATAATTAAAAAAGAGACATTTTATACAATGACCAATTGTTTAGGCATATACTTCCAAATATAAAGCTTCCTGAAACAAATATGCAACTGCATAAAAATTCTTTGATTTTCGAGGAAATTGATAGTAAAAAAATATTTAGAAATTAAATTTTTATAAGGCCCCTGCAGTAAAAAAATGTAAATTAGTGAAATCTTTCATAAAAAATCTCGCTCAAAACAGAATTGAATGTTATGAAAAATATTTAAATGAGAACTAAAATCTTAAGGATATAAGCCCTTAAAGAAATACAAAGGTAATCGCATGGGGCAAGAAAAAAATAAACACCACACATGGCACTATAGTATGAAAATAATAGCAGGAATCATATTTTGAAAATAAAAATGTGTTATGAGTCATTGTATGAGCGCTTCAAATTTATAATATTTTTCTTGTTTTGATTATTCTGTTATAAAATTATCTATTTTTTAAAATCATTAATAAAAGGGGATGATATGAAAATTATTTCATTATTGTTATTAATTAATAGCTTCTTCCCGCTATTATTGGCATCATTTGAAATGTATGATGAACTTATTAGGTAGAAAATGGTTTGTGTCTTTGCAAAACTATTCTGCATAATGCCCTTTGATCATGAATGATGTATATTCAAATTTTATTATCCTCTGAATAATGACAATACAAAATTCTCAAAGCATTTCAACCTTGAATATTTTCAAAAATATAAAAGAATCATTAAGCAGCTTCATACTGTATTTTATCCAAAAATAATGTAATACTTTCTTCTATAATAATAAAAACAGCACACAAGGAAAATCACCCAAAAACTATTCTTCTTGCTTAAAAGTCATTTATTTGATGACAATGGTTAAAAAAAATTCAACTTTAATCGATAACTTTCTCATGATAAGCTGAGTTTTCTTCACTTAATATTGAAGGAAGGAAAAAAATCATTAAGGTTCGCCATCTAAAATCTGGTTAAGACATTTCTCATAATTACATTAAATCCCGGCTTTCTTTGTCCACTCTATTAATAAACTAAAAGAGTAGCACAAATGATCTTTTTGGTGGAAGTTGGCGATAAAAGGGGAATGCCAAGGGGAAAATGTTTAAAAAATGCAATGAAATAAAAACAATATGGTAATTCAAAATTGAAATGCCTTAAAAAATAAAAATAATTCACAAATTTTTAGATTGTAAAAGCTAATAACATATTCCGTATGAGCATTTTCTAGCACTTTGAGCCCAGAATTTAAATGCGTTCTGTGTGTATTTGTAGTCTTTTGATTTAGTAATTTTAATTTTACTTACTTAATTTTTTAAAAAGTTTAATATTTCCTAGTGAACATAAGTATAGGAGGTTCACATGTTTAAGATGGTCATCTTAAATATGCTACCATTTGTTAATTTATTTATTACTTTTGTTCTATAAAAAATTTCCAAACAAAATGAAATGTTTTTTCATTTGAAAGTAATATTTTTTTATTTAATACTGCGAAAAAAGATGCTCTTAAAATCCTTTATTTTTATTTTGCTGCAAAAATTATTTACCACATAATTACAAATTTATTTCACTTTAATTTATTGTTAGTGAGCTTTAAAGATATTATTTTTTCCTTATAATAGTGAATAAAATATACTATCTAAAAGTACAATTTTTGTAATGCTCATTTTCCTTACAGAATACGAATAAAAACACATTATAATTAATTCTGGACTTGTTTATTCAATAGTCACTTCTTTTATATGTTTCTTAAGAATTCAAATCTAGTTGAATATTAAATCTCCAGTTATTAACTCTTTTTGGGTATTTATAAACAGTGTACATGACAGGAAATACATTTCAAAATATTTTTTTTGCATGCCCATGCAACAAATAAAAGCAAAACTTTCGCTGGAACTTCATTTTAATAAAATATGAAAAAATTATTGTCGCAAAAATTGACTCAAGACAAAGAAAATACGAGTCAAAATTCTCACAGAATATCATCTACTAACAGAGAAAGGCTACAAACGTCTTTGTGGTATTTTGCACTCATGCCTCGTCCTATCTAAATCGATTGTAAACCATTGATGTCAGGTGCCCATTTGTGTGTTCATCCGAGGATGTTGTAAATACTCTGCTCTAGATGCTAGCTGACTCATGTATCTGTTTTGCTAGTGATATCGGAAAAATGTTCCGACATTTTCCTACTTTCACCACGAGAATCGCTTATTGTTGCATTCACTCCCTTGAATAATAATAGATCAGCAAATGGTTTGTAACGAAAGACTCATGTGTTGATATTTTCTTTTCGGATAAAACGTTCAAATATTTATGTAAGTTGACTAATACTTGACTTGAAATGAGACACATTTTTGACTAAGAAAGAATTTTCTAGTATATCTATAAATTAGTGTTACCTCTGTAAATTAGCAAAGGAAATATATTCGGAAAATAAAAAAGAACAATTGAAATTAGAACGTATCCACGTGCTTATTTTGCACCGATGTGCACTTGCTACTTTTTTTCATCCTATAAAGCAATGACGCAGCAGGCGGTGGAATGGCAAAGGGGCGTATTTAACCTTTCAAATTTTTTTTCTTTGAATTTAAATTTTTTTCCTGGATACGAGTTTTTACTATACAAGTGTTGATGACCTAAATTTTCAAAGAATGAGCTATTTTTATTACTGATGTTTAAACATCGAATAAATGATCCGTCATCTAAACTAATCCCTGAGTAAAAGTGTGGAAAATATTCTGAAAGAATGAAATGTGCTTCAGAACAATATTTGCAGACAAAGCGAGAAGAGGGGCGTGTATGTCTTTAAAGAATATGTTCTATTTTTTGTTGTCCTCGTCAATAGTGTTGTTGTAAAGAATTTTATTATTGCGGATTATTCTCATTGGGGCCTTTTTAACGATTTGTTGGTCGATGAAATGAACAATTCATTAATGACAGGCGACGACATTTATTAACAAGAAAACGACAAATATAAACGATTATATTGAGGAACAAATGCATAAATGAAACAAAATAATATCTTTTTAAGCAAGTGATAATAGAGATAGTTACAAATTTTTGTGTAGCGTCTGGTATTTAATTTTCCATTCATTTAGTACTTTCATTCATATCAGATCTTTTATTGCATTTTCAGAAACATTTTATTATCATTAGAAAAAATATATCAAAAGATCACAGAAGATGGCATAAAAAATCAGAATTAAATTGGGAGCTGAATTTGTTGGATGGAAAATTATGCATTCATTATACATCCAAAAAATCCATTTAATGAAATAAAATGCCCTAACGTTTAAAATGATAAAGTTTTTGATCAGGCAGTTCTTGAGTAGCAAATTGAAAAAAAACATATGCAAATTATTTTTATGTGAAAGATTCTTTGCTTTGAATAAATTGACTTAAAATGTGTGAATAAGACTTTGTCTAAAGAATACTAGAAAGACTTGAAGAGTAATTTTTGTTGTTTTCACAAATTAACCTCTGAGTGTTTCTAGTTTTTTCCTTAAATATATATTTTTATATTCAAAGGAAAATATTATTTAAAGAACAATAGAGTATACATCTTTTCTTCAAACGATAATTTAATTCACATCGTTGAAAAAAGCTAAACTAAATTTATTTCAGGGATAATGCATTAATATGACTAAAAATCAATATAAAGTTTCCAATTTTCGAATACTTTATATTTTATTTTGATCTACAAATATTAACTACTTTTACTATAAATTAGATTCATTAATGACTTACAAATATTCTAAATTTATGGATGAATTCTTTATGCTATGCAAATAAACCATAAACATTCAAATAGAAAAGCTAAGAAACCGTAATGAAATATCCAATAGAATGTTAGTTTTGACGGATTTCTATAAGTGTGAAATTAAATTCTAAAAGAAAATTTATGGTTTCACTTCCATAATGTAAAGGAGAATCCTTTAATTGCATATTTATTTTAAAATATTTTAATGCGTTTTGTCTCTGGTTAAAATCTCATTAAAATTTCATGGCGCACAGAAATGCTTTTGAAGTAAAGCAAAATCCTACATTTCGTAAACAAGATATTTTAATATTAATTGAAAGATTGTGATGATAATTCGATAATACCTAATTTTACGTTTTGAAAGAAAGCTAATTGATATAAAATGAAGTAATTTCTGCATATGTTTTATTGATGAAGATGGCATGCAATTTGTAAACATTTTTTTACAATCATCTCACGCCTATTTATTCACATTAGCAAATAAAATGTGTAAAATAACATTTCAATTGTAAACATATTTAAACAGAATATTCGAGCATATTATATTGTTTTCAAGTAAATAATGATGAACTTAATTTTTTCTCAGAATTATTTAGGCAATACGAAAAATTTCAATTACTTCGATTATTGCTCATTTTTTCCTCTTATTTAAGTTAAAAAGAATATATCCTGTATCGAATATATTTAATCCTATTGTCGAATGTTTTTTTCCAGCCGCGTGTTTAAATAAAATATCACAAATAATCTTTGTTAAGCGACTTGAAATAAAGTCTTAAGAAGACAAGGTAACCAATAAGTGGAGTTTAATTGAGAAGTATATTTATAATCCCAATGACAAAAATAATACTCAAGAAAAAAGGAAAACACAGAAATTTTTAAAGCTTAAAACAAAAATCTTTTTTTCTCTGTGAAAACATTACGATTCATAAATCGAAATTAAATAGGTAGATAATATTTACATAAAGGCATATTATTTGATAAATGCATCTGTTCCATGACCTAAATTCCTTTTCATGAGACTGCTTAAGTTGTTTTAAAAAAGTTTAAATATTTTTAACTGGAATAAGGAAACTATTTCATTTCATAAATTAGACTTCATTTTAAACATCTAGCTATCTATGATTTTGATTCTATGCTTTTTTGCTTCAATCTTTTGTTTGAAAATTTTTATGATCTTTTGATCTTCTACAAAAAGGAAATATTATTGAGCATATTTTTTTGTATTATTTCAAATACTCAACTCGTAGAGAAATGTTTGGAAGAAAATTTACTGTTAATCATTGCATAACATTTTGCAAAATTACTTGTGAAAATATCAAACGGCAAAACCATTAGTTACAAGTAAATTAATTTTGAAAAAACTCGTTTCGGTAATTTCAGTTTCAATTAGAGATTTATCATATTAAAATTAAATTCTTCAATTCTTTAAATTCAAATTAAAAAATAATTTTAAACAAAGTGGTGAAAACGTTAGACACCTTAATACAACCTAAACATTAATTTTTAAAATGATAGGGTTATTTCAATGTTTGTCAGCAAAAAGAAAACAGAGAGAGTGCAAACCAGTAATTTGAACTAATATGGAGACGAGAAAAAGAATACAAAAACATTGTTAGGAATTCAAACAGTTAATTAAATCTATTATTTAAATAGAATCAGCTACACTGCTAAAATGAAATAAAAGCTCAAAATTAAAAAAAATTAGGGGAGATTTATAGAATACCATTTTACATAAACTAAAATTTGAAAAACAAAAAAAGAAATCTAAAAATGCAAATTTCAAGTTACCATATAAGATCATTATTGTTTGAAATCATTATATGTCTTAATTAAAGTCCTTAACTAGTTTAAATCGGGTTCAAACAATCATGAAATTTCTTTATCAGCATCTATGATGGATGTTTGATGTATATATGATGGAGCTCGACCGATTTCAAGATTTATAAAGCCATCGTTTTTCGAAATATCGACGCATGTGTAATCTAATAGTCTCGTGATTGCTTCAAACTGATTTTAACTGGTCAAGAACTTTTATCTTCTTCTTAAGAATGCAGAGAATTAATAATTTGTAAATCAAATTGAACTTTTAGTTGGTGATAAATCGTCTAATATGTCATACAACCTTCTGTAATCTTTTATTATAACCCCTAAAAAATAAAAATAGATGCCTTAAAAGAGATAAATTGCCACTTTGTTGCCCAAGCATTTTTAGGCTTCCAAAATTTCAAATCAAAACAAAATTATATTCTAATATGATAGTAAACATTTAATGCGCCCTTATTCCTGAAATTCTGTTGTCATTGGATGAAAACCTTTTCCCAAAATCGTGTAGAAAAAAGAAAATAGAAAAGACCTGTTGCATCTGAGTAGCCTCTTCGCCGTTCCTGCTCCCTGGCAGCACGTTGCCCGAGGAACACCGCTTGGAGGTGGGCTACCGTCGTTCCTCGACCCCCCTCCCCTGACCCCTGCAGAGGAAACTTGGTATGTCTATTGTTGGATGGTACAAGAGTATTAAATGATATGGTGATTAAAATATTCTAATCTATTGAGGATTATTTGTTCCCAAAAGGAAAAAAAATTATTATTAAAGCGAGCAACAGATGGCGCTGTCTAACACTAGATTGTAAATGGATTTCGTTTAATATATTTGACTAAGGGATATATTTTCATGTATTTGTCTAATCTCCATAACTATTTTCTTACGTTATTTCTTAAAGAAAATTATGTTCTTTGATCGAAATGCGAATTGATGGCGTAGAAAAGAAATATTTATTAATAATTCACCCGATGCCACATTTAAAGTTTTTTTTTTCTTTTTAAGAAAAGTTTATGCCTAATCTTAAAATTAGCCAATTTTATGCATCAACTGAAATCATTATTTAAAAAACAAAGGCATTTAAATTATGGTAAAGCGAAATATTGGCAATAAAAGGAGTAATTTATGTGATATATCTAGCCTATTCTCTATTGTATTGTCCAAATCATGTTATAATTCTATTTTCTTAAACAGATTCATTTAAAGATTTATTTTTATTCCTAGAAAAAAATGTCAAAATAATTAAATCCAAATCTTGCGTTTTAAATATGCTCATTAAAAAATATAATTTCTCTTCAAAGAAGAAAAAAGAAAGCTTTTAAATGTATGTAAAGCTTTTAATGTTAAAGTCAAAATTCCATCTTGGTTTTATACTGATTCTATTTCCAAATGACAATGAAACTAATCATATATGCTTTTATCGAATATTTAAAAATTAGAAGAAATTCGCTAAAACAAAATTCTATCTGAATGAAGCAACAGAAATCAATATTGAGTGAATTTTGTACTTTTAATTAATTCTTCATAATACTTTCTTTGCATGCTCAAATATTTTCGAAAAATATCAATGATTTACGGATCTATGGTATTACAGAATTTGTATGTACCCGAATTTTCTAATATAAAAAATTTGCTCAAATATTTCTAATTTTGCTAGCGTATCTCATAGTACAGTTACTTGCCGTTGTTTCCAATTTACTTATTATTAATTTGTTTTTAGTTAATTTCAACAATTAAAGAGAAGAATATTGTTTCAGATACCAAGCTTCCTCT
This sequence comes from Argiope argentata, assembly GCA_026289955.1. Lineage (NCBI taxonomy): Eukaryota > Metazoa > Arthropoda > Arachnida > Araneae > Araneidae > Argiope > Argiope argentata. The sequence continues at coordinate 166,129 of JAOUZG010048027.1, forward strand.
GCAAAACCGCGATTTTTTTTAAAATATGTGATAAGACCATTCTGAAACTGATTTTGCAAACTTAACATTTACAAAATCATCAAAATGGCAGTAAATACGCGCTACAGTAATAATAACATTTTAACCCTTTATTTCCCGATTTATTTCACCATTAATTTTTCAAAAGTTATTATTTTAATTATTTTACTTCAAATGGGCAATATACCATAAAAGAAAGAAGAAAAACTTTTTAGTCAATTGAAATAATTAATTTAATAATTTAAATGTTTTGGATGTTCTTTTCAGTTTATATCTACTGCTTTCTATTGTAAATATTCTAATTGTGCCCTTTTAAATACTTTCAGAAAAAATAATATTACCAAGATATCAGACAAATGTAAATGGTATTTAAAAGTATAGTCGGTAAACAAAGGGCTAATTACTCCTTTATCCCCAGTTTTTTTTTTTTTTGTTTTTTTTGAGTATTGGGTTTATTTGCGGGTTGAATTATTATAAAATTAAGCTGAATTGAAGTTTGTTCAATTGGTGCAATCCTGGATGTTAATTCTAATAATACTGTCAAGATGATGGTCAGTTGGTCAGATGGTACAACCATATGTGGGCATTCATATGTGGGAGCAGTGATGGTAAGTTGGTGAGATGGTAAAATCATGAATGAGCCTTCATACGCTGGTGCATTGGTGATTAAGTTGGTCAGATGGCGCAGCAACAGGTGGTCAGTCATGGGACAAGTCATTCGGGGCATTCGCTGGTGCTCATATGCCTGAACGATGGAGTGGTTGATGGAAAGCAAGTTCAAAATGGAGCAGATGGAAGAAGACGAAAAACCTGAAATGGAAGAAACACCCAAGTGGAAAAAGATAAGCTAACAAATATAGAGAAGGAATACGAAGGAAAACCAAAAACATACTACGCTGGCAAGAATCAAAGGAAAAGAACCAAAGAGAAAAATAAAGAATGAACGAAAGAGAATGCCGGATTCTAGACTGAAACTGAACGACGAAAAGGAGATGGAATATTTGAGAAAAGAGGGAAAAGTGAAATGAAGCTACCTGAAGGAATGGAAGATATCTGAGTGGATATAAGAGACAGTGCCTGTAGATAAGAAATAAATATTAAAAAATTGTAATAATGACCTAAAAGAAGAAAAATTATATGCAGTCAAAAAAATTGCTTTGATAAAATTAAAAAAAATTATTTAAAATTACACTAAATTACTAAAACTTAAGACTAAAAAGAGCTTAAATCTACTAGATAATATCTTAAAATTTTGATTTCCTTCGCCAAATGAGTTGCTACAATCCCATGTGTACATAAATATTGGTATAAATTGCCAAAAAAGATTGCAGCATTTAAATTTAGAATCTTAAAATCTAAAATCTTAGAAACTAACTTAAATCTTATACAATTAACTTAAATATTCTAAAATTAGTAAAACAGAAAATTATGGCCTGTTGTTGGTCATTTCTCGCATGAAGCTGTCCGTCGGGGGTTCGCACATCTCCTAAAGAAGAAAAAAACGATTATTTTTTCATGTGCATGAATTTATTTACATTAATACTGAAATGCATGAACTAAGTTTAATTAAACTTGGGATATGAAATCGCTTAATTTTCTGTAATATGGTTGATTAAAATATTTTTTTTCTTATGGTATTCTCAGTTTACTTTATCAACAGTGAAAATATCAATATTTTAATGTTTTAGTGGCCTCTAAAACTACATAAGCAATCCCCGATGTAGTTTCTGATGTATGCAAAAATATTATCTTTAAAATATTGAATTTTCCTCTTTTAAATTTCCTTCTGATATGAAATAAAAGTTTGACTGCAGAATATGGTACTAGCCTGTCGCCATATTCGCCTACCATTAAAAAGCAGATATTGTTGAACGATGTAAACAAAAAAATATTCAGAATTATCTGGATTTTGAAATTTGTCTTTAATTTGATTTTAAAATTCAAGCATACCAACAGTATTTTGTTCTAAGTTGGAGAATAAGGCGTATCCTGATTTGAAATTATTTTCGTCAAAAAAGCTAACATGCAATTTCTTTTTCTAATGATAAATTGAAATATGTTACACCCATCTATAAATTTATTTTTCATAGTATTTATTAAACGAATAATAAAGAGAATAAACTGTGTGCGAAAGAATGCTTACATTTTCTCAAATGAGAACATGCCTCACCCACCGACCCTCGGCGGCATCGAAGACGCGGAACTCCTTCGGGGGGTGCAGCTCCGGAATCTGCAGGAAAATGAGATGCGTTTTAATACATAATTACATTCGAATAAATTAGAAAATCGGTTTATTATATTTTTATATAACCATATTGTTTGACAAATAAGAAATACTTAAAACATTTATACAATTCATGCTTGTAATCAAAATACAAAATTTCTCGATTAAATATAAATCATAATTCCATAAATGGCATCATCACTTAAATTAATGTTTGTTATACAAAATGTTCATTTCTGAGTCTTGATTAAAGTCAGGAATACGGTTCTTTTTCTGTAATGCTAAATGTTAAATAATGAGTGTTGTCTCACAGTTTGGTTTACATGAAATCTACTCAATATTCAACTCCAACCATTGCCACCAATATATTTATTGGAGAAGAAGCCACTTTTACAATGCTTCTAAATGTCTAATTTTTCCCCTTTCAGTGGCACCCTTTGACCAACACTTTCACCCCCCCCCACATTTATTACCTTTGCAGTTTTGTTTCTGTACGTCCTAACGGAGATATCCAAACCGACTTTATATCAAAAATTTAATGAAGCTTAATAATACATGCATTTTTCTTCTTCTACCTCAGGCAGCTCTTAATATTGTTTATAGTATATTTCTGAGTTTGATGAAAGAAATTGTATCTCAATACAACACAGTTGACCAGAGAATTAAATACATAAACGTTAGTTAGTAAAAACTCTTTGACTAAATGAGAACCGTTTAAACCCCTACGTATCATCGTAGAATTATGTCCATTTACTTACCACATATTACACGATAGAGAAATTATAACATAAAACAGAAGAATTCGAATTTTTCGCTTTTTATAACCAATATCATGCACGTTTCTCTTTGCTACTATCTTTCATATCATTGAGCTTAAATTCTGAAATTGCATAAATTAAAAAAAAGTACAGTATAAAACAATTTTTAAGAATTTTTTCCAATAACTGTTGATAAGAAATTCCTGACTCTTTATAATCATGGAAATAATACATTAAACAGAAATTTGATATTGTTTGATACTAGAATTTTATACTGAATCATATTGATGATTTTTGCTTGTTATTTCATGGATAACTGAAATCTGATTTCTTTTTTTTTTTTGTATCAAACTCTCATACAGTTGATCAAACCTCAGAAAAACAGAAATTGATAGTCAATTGACATTAACTTTATTTGTATAAGTGGCTATCAAACTATGCACTTTGAAAGT
>JAOUZG010048027.1:169980-188778 GCA_026289955.1 Argiope argentata
ATTTTTCAATGCTTTTGTTCTGTCTCTGCTCTATAAATAGAAGAAACTAACTGTTTAGCAACATCATTATTTTTTTAAGAACAAGTATGGCTCTTATAACAATTTTCAACTGATGTTGTTGTGCATGTGATTTTGCAAAATGCATATTGTTTCATAACTTCTAGAATATTCTGTTTCCCTCATTAGCTGCGAACAGAAACTCGACAACTGGAAAAACAACAACTGTGATTGGAACTGTGATTCCTGGATATATTAAGAGTTTTAGCAGAAAGAAATTCTGTACATTTTTATTTCAATTTCTATCTCGGAATTAATCTGACACATTTCTTTGAAGTGCCGATGTCCAGACATAGATGTATCGCGTCTTTCCCTTGATCTGCACGTCTCAGGTTCGAGTCCCGTTTCGGGCATGGTTGTACTTATGTGTGTTATCTACGAGATTTGTGAATGTACCCTCCTGTAAAAAGGGGCCGTGCAAGCGACTATGACGAGGGTGTAGCTAACTTGTTCTCTTGGCCCTAGTTGACGCTTCAAAACAAAAGAAACCTTTCGGCTAAAAACTTGTTTATGATTCGCTGAATCTTGTCCATGGCAAGTGCCACTAATAACAACATTTCTTAAAAATATGACTTTGAGTGTGATGTGCCAATTTGTTTTCTTATAATTGATGAAGTTTTGAATGATTTCTTACGCCTTATTTTCTAATCGTGTAAATATCCCATTGATATTTCTAATGCAATCTGATACACTGTTTCGTACCATAACTTTTACAATTAAATTTGCGACTGTATTTGCTTCGTTTTTGTTATGTATTTCATTTTTTCCCTTCTAATTTTTTGTGCTATTTTCATGTAATTTAACTCGGAAGCATTTTCAATTACGGAATTTTATTTTCCATGTTATTAAACCATTGTTTTGAATTTTATATATAATTGCATTTATTTTAGTATGATTTAAGTAATTGTAATCCTAAAAAATAATGACAAAAAGAGTTTAAATAGGTTTATTATCTAAAAAATGAATGCACGGTGCGTTTGACCTTAAAGCATGAATTATTTAAGATTTATTTAATTTTTTATACATTTATATTGATAATTCAGCTGCCTTTCGATTAGAAAACGACGTGATTAAAACATTAGTATAGATATATGTAAGATAATTATTAACGGCATTGTATTTTTGTGGCAACAGTTATTTTATGTTGATGTGTTTGGCAACAGTGTGAAAAATTCGATCTTGATAAAATAAAAATGGTGATTTCGTTATTCTAAGAATTTAGTCTTGTTTTATAAGTTAATAATTCAGAAGTGGGATAAGAAGTGGATAATTGTAAAGTTTTAGAAAGATGTCTTTACTTGCGAGATTACGAAAAAAGGATTTAGAACTCGTTGCAGTGGAACTTGGAGAGGAAATCGGAGAAAATAATAAAGTCGTGGAATTGATAAGTTTGATCAAGAAAAGTAGGAATTATGATGAAGATATAATACATGGAATAATCGGTAACATAAATGCCGATCGAAAAGCAGAGGAAGCTGCTCTAAAACGTAAAGAAAAATTTGAACTTGCAGAAAGAAATGCTATGCGAGAACATGATTTGGCGATAAAGAAGCTGGAAATTGAAGCCAAATCGTTATCGCCAATTGCTCAAAACGCGCCCAATGTGGAAATCAGCCCGAAAATAGACTGGAGGTAAGAAATTTTGATTTGAAATATGACGACATTGGATTATATTTAGTACATTTTGAGAGAGTAATGAAGAGGGTAAATATGGAAACCTCTCTATGGATGGCGTGTTTGACTAGTGTTCTTCCTAGTGAAATAGTCGACATAATTATAAGAAAACCTGAAGAATTGGCTGAAAACTATTCTTATATGAAAGAACTGCTACTTAAGCGTTTCAAGCTAAGTGCTGAAAAATTTCGCCAATTGTTCTACTCGCATAAAATTAAACCTGGAGGTACGTGGCGAGAATACTACTATGAATTAGAAACTTATTTCAATGGGTGGATAAATGGGTTAAATGTAAAAACTTTTGAAAATTTAAAGGACTTAATAATATCAGATAGAATGAAGCAAGACGCACCTTTAACAGTGCAAGAATATTATATCAGTGAATGGTCACTGTTGAAGTCGCCAACGAGCTTGGCTGATAAAATTGACGAACACATTGAGCTATCTGGTCTATACATAAATAATAAGAATATTGGTGGTCAATATAATACCAAAATAAATAATCGTTCTGCTACTAATTATCGAATGATGGAGCCAATTACGTGTTATAATTGTTACGAAAAAGTTCATTTGGCACGTGATTGCGTAAAACCTAAAAGACCTAAGTTTTGTACATCATGTAGGACTGAAGGCGATGGAACTAGGGAATGTCCTAAATCACGTAGTAATCTCACAGTAAATTTATCCTCCTTATCATGCTCTAATAGAGATGTTACACTTAAAATCGTATCAATAAATGGAATGAATACAGATGCATTAATAGACACAGCGGCTGATATATCAATGATAAAATACTCATTTGCAAAGCAAATTAATGTGCTTGTTCAACCTAAAAACAATGTTATTTCTATAACAGGAATTGGAGGTGGCATAACACAATCACTTGGAATTTGTACAGTAAATGTGGCTATAGACAATTTAATTTTAATGGATGTGAAGTTGCACGTTGTAAATGATGATACATTTCAAGGGCCATTCGTCATTGTCGGAAAGGATTTGATAGATTTTCCAAATTTAGTGATGATAAGACGGGAAGGAAAATCTAGAATGTTTCACATGGATGAATTTCGACGTCTAGCGAACATTGGAGTTGAAGAATCACCCCATGCAACTGCTATTCTGAGAGCATCAAAAACGATAACTGTTCAACCGAATATGATACAAATGTTGGAAGTTGTAGATAACAAATCAACGGATGACGAAGTGATGACTTTTGATAACGCTGATAATGAATCAAGTTCGTCTTTATTAATTCAAGATGGTAAAACACTAGTACCCATAGTTAACTGCAGCGATAATACTCTACGCTTAAAGAAGGATCGAGTTATTTTAAGAGGTGTTTGGTCGACTGAAAATGTTGATTCTATTAAATATCCCGATATCAACGGTGACAAAGAAAATCTAGTTGCTATTGCCAAAAGAGATCTCAAAGAAAAAGTTAAAATTGATGGCATAAAGATTGGACCAGACACATCGGATGAGCAAAAGCAACGTGTCTGTGACCTATTGAATGAATTCAGAAAGTGCATCGCTCTAAGTCCTAATGAGTTGGGATGTGTCAACAATACAGTCATGAAAATAGTTGAAAAGGCTGGTAGTACTCCTGTCGCTCGTTCTCCATACCGTGCTTCCCACTACGAAAGGCAGATTCTAAGAGACATTATTTTAGAAATGAAAGATCAAGGTATTGTTCGAGATAGTTCATCTGAATATAGCAGTCCCGTTTTGCTTGTAAAGAAGAAAACTGGTGAATATCGAATGGTGATTGACTACAAACAATTAAACGCGCAGACTGTCAAGGACAAATTCCCTTTACCACATATAGATGATTTATTAGACAAAATTGCTGGTTCTAGTTTGTTTTGCATTCTTGATGCCTGCCAGGGTTTTAATCAAATACCTATGGATGATGAGCCAGCTCGTAAGGCCGCGTTTACAACACCAGACGGTCACTATGAACCCACTAGACTATTCTTTGGTCTTTCAAACGGGCCTGCAGTGTTTCAACGATGTATGTCATTAGCTTTAGGCAATTTATTATGTAATGGTGTGTCGTGTTTCATAGATGACATATTTTTTGGATCCTCTAACTTTGAAAATATGATCAATATGCTTAGAGCAGTGCTCGAAAAATTGTGCAATGCAGGGATAACGTTGAAACTATCAAAGTGTGAGTTTGCTAAAAAAGAGATTGAATATTTAGGATTTGTTGTCAGCAAGGATGGTATCAAACCTGTTGTCAGCAAGGATGGTAGAAAACTTGCTGCTGTTGCCGAATTCCCTGTTCCCCAAAAAAGGGATGAAGTTCAGAGATTTTTAGGATTGACTGGATTCTTCCGTCGCTTCATTGCTGGATATGCGTCAATTGCAGCTCCTTTAACCCGCTTATTAAAGAATGGTCAATTATTTGTCTGGACCAATGAACATCAAACTTCTTTTGAAAGATTACGTAATCTTCTTGTATCCAAACCAGTCTTGAAATTGTTTGATCCTCGGGATGAAACCGAACTGCACACCGATGCAAGCTCCGTGGGTTTGGCTGGAATGCTACTTCAGAGAGACAGAGATAATACCCTTCGCTTGGTCTATTGTGTAAGCAGACGTACTAATCCAGATGAAGAAAATTATCATTCGAGCCGATTGGAGCTACTGGCTGTTGTTTGGTCTCTCAGTCGCCTTAGATCCCTTCTTCTTGGTCTTCGATTTACTATTATTACAGATTGTTCTGCAATTATATATCTAAAAACTCAAAAAAATATAAGGCCCCAAACGGCAAGGTGGATAAAACAGCTAAGTGAATTCAATTACGATGTTAAGCATAAATCCGGTGACCAGAGGACCCATGTGGACGCCCTGAGTTGCGCACCAGTAGAAGACGAAGATCCTGAACAATCTAAAGAAGCCACTGAATGCAGCCCATTAGATATAATAGTGAAATTTCCGAACCAACTAGTCGAAATTGATACCAGTATTCCATTAAATATATGTGAGAAACCGCATGTCTATTATATAAGTACTGAAGAAGACAAAGTAGCTTTAATTCAGTCCCAGGACGAAGAGTTAAACAATATCATTAAAATATTAAAATGCTCCAAGAAAAAAGCGGAAAAGAAAAATATTGTCAGTAAATATGAACTTATAAACGGAATACTGTACCGCTTACAAATTGACAACGGTGTCTGCAAAAAAATTGTTTGTAATGCCACGATCTATGAGGAAATATTTAGTTGTACGCTTTCACGATTTTTCGGGTCATTTTGGAGTTGACAAGGTCAAATTACTTATAACACAGCATTTCTGGTTTCCTCGAATGTCAGAATATGTAAAACAGCATATAAATCAAAGCGTTACATGTGCTTTTACGAAAGTACCCGCCGGAAAAGTTCAGGGTAAACTCAATCCAATTCCGCCAGGTAAACGACCCTTTGAAATAGTACACATGGACTTTTTGGGACCCTTTAACGCTAGTTCGAATCGCAATACTGAACTATTAGTAATAATTGATAATTTGACAAAATTTGTTCGTTTACGTGCATGTACTAGTTGCTCTACTAAATGTGTATTGAAGTACTTTGAAGAATTCATAAATGACTTTGGAAGTCCTATCAGAGTCGTTACTGACCGAGGCTCATGTTTCACATCATCAGCATTTAAAGAATTCTGCATGAAGCATGGCGTAAAACATACTGTGAACTGCTCGCAAAGACCAGCTGCTAATGGACAAGTGGAGCGGATAAATCGTGTGCTTATACCTATGATTTCCTCAAATGTGCATGCAGATAACCATAGGGACTGGGACAAGATGTTGCCTGAAATCCAGAGATGCATTAATTGGTCGCCCAGCAAATCTACAGGCAAAGCGCCATTCCACCTATTATTTGGATACAAGCCTAGAAAACTTGATAATTTTCCAAGAGAATTGCTTCCAATGTCGGATGAATATGTTTCTCCTGGAGTACTGCAAGAAGAAGCACGAAACGATGTACTGAAAGCACAAGAGAAAATGAAGTCCAATTTTGATAAGCATCACTGTGATGCACATACATATTCTGCTGGCGATGTTGTCGTTGTAAAACGGTTACCTGAAACCACTCCTGGGAGTCGCACAAAAACGCAAGTTCGATACAGAGGACCCCTTGTAGTTGTGAAGGTGTTTCCATCTGATGTATATCAAGTCACAGATTTTAGAACAAAAGCACAAGGACGTGTAAGACGGCATTATACAACTACAGCTCATGCATCGCAGATGAAACTATTTCACATTGTAAATGAAGATGAAATCGTTGACGTTGACTATGATGATGAAGAGGAAGATATGGTTAATTAACTCCCAAATGCTCCACGAGAAAATAGAATAAAAAAATTGCCAACATACCTTCAGGACTATGTACTTTGAATAATTTACAATGTGCCTCATTTTCGTAATTTTATAGACAGGGTCGTCCATTTTTTTCAGGATGGCCGAATGTAAGATAATTATTAACGGCATTGTATTTTTGTGGCAACAGTTATTTTATGTTGATGTGTTTGGCAACAGTGTGAAAAATTCGATCTTGATAAAATAAAAATGGTGATTTCGTTATTCTAAGAATTTAGTCTTGTTTTATAAGTTAATCTATATAGCAATATTCCGAAATCATGAACAAGTGTAAGCAATCACTTACCACCCGGAACCTGTGCTGGTTGCCCTCGAAGTCCGCGAACGACGGCTGGACGTAGACCCCCTCCTCCTCGGCCTGCTCCCGCAAGCGTCGGTAGCCGCGCCTGAAAGACATTCGGAAGGGAACAGGGATCAGCATTCATGTATATGAAGAAGAGATAACAAAAGCAGATCTACTTAGAATTCTAAAACGAGATGTTTGCTTACTGTTTTCTTAAATTTTAAGCTTTTGTCAGATACAATAAATTTATTAATTGCGCAGTGGTTAAGAATCATTTAATAAATTCTTGTATAAAATAAAATATCACATTTTTGTTTTTTTAAAATTAAAACCCGACATTAAAGCTCGATGTTAGAATAAGGTCAAGTTCAATCCAATTTTTTGCCTATTAAAGTAATTGCATTTTTTTCTCTTTCCAACCTTAAATCGTTTGTTGCAAATTTGTGGTCAAGCTAAATTGAAGATATCTGTGACTTTTAGTACGGAACTGACATGTTTTTTGCAGCCTTGAGAAAACTGGAAAATTATTTTTCTGTCTTATCTTAAATAAAGGGTACTTGTGGGTTATCCAATTACGATTTCGATAAACTCGATATTATTGCCAAAAGGCAGCTCGGCGCCAATAAAAGTGATATTGCTTTTTTGGCGCCAAAGGATTGGCCCATTTCCCTGAATCCGAGAGTAACGAATAAAGCAACGTAATAGTTTAGTAGAATATATTGACATATTTTATTTTTAAAACATTTTATATATTCTGAAATATGAAATGACTCTATATTTCAAACAACAAAAAAGAAAATTAAATTTAAGCGTTTTTTGTTGCTAAGAAATGTTACTTTTATTTCTAAAGGAAGTAACTCCTTTGCGCAGTTTCAAATTACTTGAATGGGCATTATTATTATGACATCAATAACTTTTTATGGTTATTTTCCTTCTGTTTCCTTAAATTTATCTGTGATAAAAAAAAAATTTTAAATTTTCAAACGAAAGGTCAATTGACTCTTTTTGAATTTGATGTGCAGTCTATGATTCAAATTTATCCTTTTTTGAGTCTGTCGGAAGTGGCCGCGAAAATTGACCTTCTTTAATTTTAAATATTCGAATAGTTATTCAATTTCTTCACGATTAAAAGGTGTAAAAAATTTCTTTACTTATCTGTTTAGTGTTTCTTTGTTTAAGGAATTAGGAAAACCAATTTTGAGAGTTTGAAGTCATGGATAGCGTGAGCGCCTTATGTTTTCAAATATTGAAAAATAGATGCAGTTTTAATAATTTGTAGCATATTACTAAAATTGTGTCAATTATCTCTTTGGCATTACGTATCCGTTTGTTTTAATTTTAATGATTCCTATTCAATTGTTCAAGCATTTTTGTCTTTAAGAATTCTAAAGCATACATCCTAACTTACTCAATACTGATCATGACGAAGGATAATTTAAAGGCACGAAATGGGTGATGAATAGGAAAACTTAAAATATATCTCCATGAAAGTGAGTTGTACGAATAAAAGTTAAAATAAGTATAGGATAAAGCTAGATCATAATTTACTCTCTTCCGAATCTATTCGCCAATATTGCAACCGAAGGAAGGAAACAAGTTTGCAGAATTGGCATTTACTTTGACATTAAACTGCTAATCATGTATTGGAATGTAATGAGTATGTGATATGTGTCAAAAAGGCTGTTGAAATTAAGTTTTTAATTCAAGGCATTTAAAAATTTCTTAAAGTATGTTAATCATTGACTCAGATCTTTTCAGTGTAAATAGATTGCATCCTTCTTATATTCTTTAGAAAAAATGGGGAGATCGATCTTTGAAATTCAAAACGAATAAAAAGATGCTAAAAGGTAAGATTTTAAATTTGAGTACGGTTTGACGCCTATCATTAAAAATGTTTGCCAACGTTATACCTCTAAAATCTGTCTCAATCTAAAATTAGTGCAAACTGTGATTTAAAAAAGGTTTAATGTCAATGTCTGTTGGCCAGAACCGAATATTTGTATCGATTTTTATCCAAATAGAGTGCTGACAATTTTAAAGAAAAACTCTGAAAACTTTTTGATACCATATCTTTTAGACACCCAAGACGTCAACTTTTGGCAAGTTTTTCGAATTTTTGGCATGATTTTGTCGTGCTTGAAAATATACCAATCATTAATCTGCGGTGTACTTTTAAAAAACATTTTGTATAAAGATTTTTTGGTTTAATCCTAGTATACAGAACCTCTTGATTTGGCGACTTTATACTGAGAAGCTGTGACGTCATTTCTGCTACGGACGATTGTTGTCTGGTTGGCTAAGCTATGGTTCCTGTTAAGTTGTTCAGATGTTTGGCGACATTTTAAAAAATGTCGCCAAAAGGGTACCGTATACTAGGATTAAACCGATTTTTTTTCTGTGAAGCGTGGATTGGAAGAGTTTGTTGAGAAGACCGTGAATTGTGTATTGTAATTATACCACCTTTCGATAACAATTTTGAAATTTTCTTCACTATTTTATTGATACAAATGTATGAAACCTTCTGTATAACCTTAAATTTAAAAGAAAAAAATTCAAGCTACCCATTAAAATAATGCATTTAAAATATATCTATGAATTCCTTTTGTCATGATTTTTGTTGAAAAAAATGCAATTTCACTTACTTGCATCTTTGCAATTATCAAAATAAACATAAATATGAAGAAAAAGGGCTAAATCGGATCTACTAAGAAAGAAACAGTATATTTGAGAAAAGTTCAGTGGATTAATGGATTACAAAACAGAAAAACGGATTATTTTCTAGACGGTTATTATTTGTTTACGCAAATTACATTATCGCCAACAAATCACCAATCTTTCCCCCTTTAGTAAATAGTAGCAATATATACTATTGTGATGAAGTAAAGTTTTAACTTATTCATTATCAATAACTTAAGTTAATTTTAAAGCGATCAAAAGAAAAAAGATATTGTATATGAAATTGAAACTGAAATTAAGTTCAAAGGTTCTGTATATTTTTTACCGAAAAAATTATAAAATTTTGAGCGACCTGAAATAGATTCTATTCTTAAATCCTAACGTTTATAAATGTGAAAAAAAAAGAAATTCTAAGTTTTCACTTGAAAAAGTCATACTGCTGTTTTAGCTTTAATAAAAAATGGTTTGCTATGTTTACATTTTGGAAAATTATTATTAGAGGATATGTAATAATTGTAGTTTTGTAATCGGGTTACTAACCATATGCTGTTGGCGAGCATTATTTACAAAAAGTCTATAATTATGCAAATATTTTTTTGTTGAATAATTCTGTAGCTGAAAATTTATCCAGGAGCACCAATCATTTTAATCTCTGCTTGCTTTATAAATATCTGCCATATGTTTTATTTGAGGGCCTAATCTAAACCATTTGACCATTAAAATTAAGTTGTAAGTTTAATAGCGTATACTCAAATCAATAAATGAATTTGAAATGGAATAATTTTTATCCTTTTTAATAGAAACGAACATTATATTTAGTTAACTCAAATAAGGTTATTTTCCCATGAACATGAGGTATCGGAATTGTTCTTAGATTGACCAAGCTTTGTAAATTTCGCCAAATTAACGGTTACTTCGTCAATTGCTATAACAATGAGCATATTAACGGTTTTCTTAAATTTAATATTAAATTTTATATATTTTTGTTTGAAATAACTCAATCCTTACCTCGGTGGTAGACAGTTTTTAAGTTGAACTCTATATTTTGCAGTAAATTTTAACAATTTTTATTTATTATTTTTGTAATTTTTATAAATTTTATATTTTTTCCTTAAAATGTAATTTGGATGCGTAAATGATCTATCGGATATTTTAAATGTTTATTGTAAAATCATAAAGATATGTGTTATTGCCTAAAAATAGAGTTCGCTTTTTAAATTAAATTATATTTAGAAATTTTAAGACAATCATATGGAATTCTTTCTCCAAATGACCGTAAATAACATAGCATGAAACTATTTAGAGGAAATATCGAATTTCATGCAAAAATTTTATCTTTTTCCTTTCAACATATTTTTTTACAATCATAATTCTTGGCGACAAGATATACGGCTGTGCAAATAAAAAAGTATAATTGTATCTTTAATTGAAGCTAGTCATGGCATCTGTTGGTTAAAGATAAAATGTAGGAGTTCTTATTTTCTTAAGCACTTTCGGGGAAAATTTAAGCAAAATATTTCAATGAAGTTAGGAAATTCAAATATTAACATTTTTTTTTTAATTACGATAAATGGGATATACGTAAGAATAATATCCGCCCACTAACTTAATTTGTTTTAGATTTTACTTTATCGTTAGCCTGGCGCCAGCGAAAAATCGCCAAATAATCTAGAATTCAGCCAAATTTCTTCACCAATTTTTTGCTGGCACACAGCTAACGGAAAAATACCTAGGATTCTCATGTAGGATGTCACTATATTTCTTTAAAATAATAATAGCTTAACATTGCTTGTACTCAACAAACATAGAGAGCATTTTGCGTAGTAGACATGATTTATCGGCAGCAATCGTCGACTGAATAGCATTAATGGCAATTTTTTCCTTGTCGTTGCATTTTAGGAAAAATTACCACAAATATAATTTGGATCTCAATCTACTAGCTTGAACTAAATATAAAAATAATTCTAAAATAGAAATTAAAATCAAATCCTAAATATAAATATATCGTCACATTTTAAGTAAAATATTGTTTTTCAAAAATTAAATTCGATTGAAATAAGCCATTTGAAAAAATCTTTAAATTGCCAACAAATGCCAGATAACTGATGATTTGATGATTTCATTGTTTAACATTGGCGACTTGGCATATTTGTGTTATGAGTTTTTTATTGTTCAGTGAAAGATTATATCTTTTTCCCTTGGCGAAATTAAATTTGGCATGTTCAGATTTAAAAGTAACAAAGATCTAACGGTTATCACAACATTTCCATTAAAAAGTTTTATTTCTGATTTTTAGATAGTAAATAGGATTTACAAATATAAATATAGCTTAATAAAATATTTTATTCATCCTTCTTAACACATAATTTGTGTTAATAACAAAAATCAATAAGCCTGTATTGAACATAATAATATAAAATTTTATAAAAAAAAGACTAAAAAATTATATTTGAATCTAAACTTAAGTTTTATTAAACATAATTTATTCGAGGAATTCATAATACATTTCAAAAGAAAAGCTTAAGAAATTTGAAATAACGGACTTACAGCTTCATACGGAACCAGTTCAACGCCATCTCTATTTCTATCTGAAAAAAAATATATTTAAAAGAAATATCGACAGTTGACAAATATAATATAATAATATGAATGAAAAATTGTTAAAATGTCACTTTTCAACAAGTTTTATCAAAGCAAATAGAGCTCTCGTAAAGTTGATCAGCACAGAAAGCCAAAAAATTCAATATGGCTGACTTTTTAGTGAAAAAGAAGCTTCTAGATCAAAATACGTCATACGTGACGTCAGAACTATAGTTGAATTATCTAGTTTAGATTGGCCGGATTAAAAATCAAATTTTAAATCATAGTTAAAGTTATGAGCAAACTTTATTTGCCACGAAATAGAACAGAGAGCTTCTCGTATGTGGATGTGCTCTTCATTTTATAGTTATTTAAAATACAAAAAACATTTTTCTAAATATCTTCTTCGTTTTCTAACTAAAAATTTTAATTATAAGTCAAAATTTATGAAACCAAAAGGTACTTTTTATAGACAGTGAAAGCAATTATTGATTTAGGTCAAGACTTATGAAATCTAAGGGAACTAAAGGAAAAAAAATTGGGGATCAATTACGGCAAAATTCTTTCTAGATTTATTTTATTCAAGCGTAGCTAAATGAAACCAGCGCGTTGCAGGAGAAAATTTTTTGGAAATGCCGTTTGAAATTTGAAATAGCTACCTTTAATTAGGATAAACTTCTCAACAGTTTTTATACAAAACTCATTTGAGTCTACATATTTGATTTAAAGGTGTTTAAAGCTTCAACCGTTCAGTTCACAGGATCGAACAGACACCTTTTGCTAAAAAATTGATAGAAGTCTGAAAACTTAGTATAAACCTGCAAACCAAATTCCACCCGTGTAAAAATGTTTGATATGTCTTTATCACAGGCAAATATATGCATGGACATTTAAAAAAAACTCACGGAGGTTTAAAACATGAAGATTCTTCTCAAGTTCGGATTTTTTGATGATTACAATATTTTCTCTACTCTATGTATGCTAATAAATAGAAACAAAACTTTTAATTTTTTTTTGGTGTACTATCGCCGATTTGTGTCACATTAAATCACAGTTTTCTGCAAGATTTAAAATTGACCCGTCATAATTTTTCACACTTACCCACCCCCATTTAAGCTACAAATATTGTTAATGCGTGATTTTCATGTGAAAAACGTTTCTAAAAGCAATAATTATTGTTAAAAATCAGTAATATTGCTTTTCAACATGGTTAGTTTTATATCGGAGAAGATTCATGCCGAAAAATTAACTGAACAATCCTGAGACCAACCAACACGGCAAGATAGCTGTATTACTATAGAATTTTCGATTCTTTTTTTAAATGGAAGGCTTCTGAATTTTATTTTTAAAAACATGTTGACTTTACAGTTTCTACTTATGAATAATCAGTTTCAACTCTATTTACTTCGATTGATTTTTGATGTTGATGCTTTACGAGATTTATTTTAGAGTATCAATATGATTTATTTTTTTATATTAAGAATATATCACATGATATGATTCAAATTAAAAATTTTCAATCGATTTCCTCATTAAAAATTCTATACTACTTCGTGGAGGAATATTGTAGCATATAAAATGCAATTATTTTTTGAAATACCATTTGAAATACAAACATTCTTGCTGCTGTCTTGAGTCTTTCTTCACTTTATAGCATTGGTTAAAGAATATGAAAAAGTTAACAGTTACATGAGTCACAAAGATGAGAAGTTGAAATTAAAGTTATAATGATGTTATAAAAAAGTAAGAAAAATGAAATTTAAATTCAGAAATAAAATGTATTGTTAATCAATTTATACTCTAAATGACTTTGAATCTAATTCAGGAAGGCATTCTCTAATTCTTATTATTGTAAACTTTGAGTAATAATCAAAATCTATTTAATATTACCTGTAACCTATAAAAAAGAAATAATAAACTCAACTACTGATAATCAACCAAATTATTACGTAATTTTAAATTTTCTCTGATTCTTCAAATTACACCCAGCAGAGGGAATCAAACTCATCAGTTGCTTCCAAACCCATTTAAAAGACTACGCCAAAGATTCAAATACACCAGCCATTAAATCTCAAAATTTGGGGAAAAAAATTAGCAAACATTCCAGAAACATAATATAGAGAAACATAATGTGAGAACCCAGTCAGATGTTCCTCCTCCCAATTGACCCATTCTATCGTCCCTTGTGGTTCTCTAAATCCATCACAAGTGGTCAAGTTTGACTGCATCATTCAGAATGAACTGTAAAGAAGAACGAAAGAAACTGGAAGAAAGAAAATATGGCCATAGCCAGGAAAGTATATAGATGTAAGGAATAAAATGTAAAACTTTTCTCTAAAAATATAAACTTTATTTTAAGAAAAAGAGTTGTTTTAGATAGATGAAGTTTCATCGATCTTATATTAATAGAGAGGTGAATTTAGATGAAATATACCGATGGATAAGACTCTTGTATACAGTTAAGGTGCAAGTAAAGTAATTTGTAAAGGAAAGATATTTATTTTATAGCAGATATTTTTGTAGCAGATTTGTATTATTGTAGCAAATATTTTTCTCTCTTTTTCAGACAAATCGATTCCTTTTGACGCCTTTTCATTGACAAAGACCAATAATCGCACATTCGAACAAGTAGACGCTATACATAAAAATAAATTCCATATTTATTCCATTCTGGATGTGACAAATAATACTAATGGACATTCGAGTGCCAGATTATAAATTTAAAAAAATGCTACCAAAAAAAATAATTTAGACACTTCATACCTCCTTCTTATGTCAGCACTTATAGCAAAATCTTTTTATTTAAAAACGGTGAACAGTGTATTTAAGCATCACTCATTTCTCAAAGTCAGAAAATTTCAAATAGAAAAAGGAAAGTATTCTTCCAAAACTGATCAGGTTTCAAATGACATGACGTGATGGTTTTTCGAATCCGATTTGATCTTTGCTGCCTCAAAGACACCCGAAAGGATTCGAAACGTCATCTTTAGATAAATCCTGTTTTTGAAACTTCCATCGCAAGCTTTATCCGATTTCAAATATTCGAAATACACTTTTCAGACAGATTTCTCTGAAGATAACATAACTGGGATATTTTTAGAAAAAAATATCAATATATTTAATATACTCTTTTGGTGTCGAAAAGAAAAACAAAATATCTCATGTGTCATTTCGTAAATAAAAAATAAATAAATTCGGGATTTCTTTGATTATTGACTTTTTGATATATCAATACAATCTACCGACTCTGAATATTATCGTTCTCTTTTTTTTATGATATATTGCGTTGGAATTAATAGTTAAGGTAAATTATCAGGAAAATTGTCTCGAGTTACAGTGAAAAAAATCCTATAGCCGCAATTACAGATAGAGATGCAATATTCTGTAAAAAACACGAATAGTGAAAGAAAGCCGAGAAAACAGCATTTGCAATAAATGGATGAATACACGAAATGGTTCTCTATTAAAAAACCCCTACAGCACAAAACACTGAAAATGACGCGGGCAACCAATGAGAGATAGAGAGACTTTGCACAAATATTCTCTTGAGCTCAAACCAACTCATTTTGATATGACTGTGCTTTTCATAGTTCTCGTGAATCATTATTTCGCAAAACGGCTGCCAAGTTTATCGCCAAGACCTACAGATTATAGCCCACATTTATCCATCAATCGCGCGTGTGTGTGTGTGTGTGTGTGTTGTGTTTCTTCTATATATATGTACACAAAAATAACTTACAGCACTTAAATTATATATATTACTTTCAAAATTATTATTGTTTCATCCTATTTATCTAAAAAATTCTAAATTATGAATGTTTTATAATGTGTTTCAAGAGCATCTCAAGTTTATTCCATAATTTATACTGTTTTTGTGTTTCTTTAATTATTAAATTATATGAAAAGTTTACTGAACTCTTTTGATTACTATAACAAATATAAACACACATAAAAAAAGAAATCAATGACTCAAGCAGGATTAACATCTGTTTTTTAAAATAATTGTATTTTCTTAGTTTTACACATAAACATCAGACTTTGACAAAATTTATAAAATCCTGGATTGTTTGTCAAAAATGAAATCTATGCATTTACTGGTGGCACGGTCTCGGCTCATCAGCCGTAGGGTCTCCAGTTAGAGACTAGATTCCACCGAAGAATCGTCGTGTAAGGGGATGAGTTGAACGTTCAATCTGTCATAGCCAAACATTGCCGATGGTGTGGTGTGCTGTGGAGAGCAGGGTGCCATCTAAGTTGTCAACCTCGTTATCTGACCAGGGCTCAAAATTACGTCACTCCCAAAATAGCCCTAGTGTTGCTTTAAAACGGTTTGTTAATAAAAAACTAAACTAAGCCATGCATTAGCGTGTGAAAGGAAAGGGTAGATTGAAAAGTACGCTGTTACATGGCAATAAAAATTGTTTTCCATTTTTGCGAGAAAAATAAGGACCTTTCTCTTACAAAAACCCTTTAATGGCTTTCCACTACTGTTAACTTATTTTCTTGCAGAGAAAGACATTTTCAGTAGTTCTTAAAGGAAAAAGCAGGAGCGACGTGACATCACCCGAAACGATCTCTGAAACATTAAATGTTCTCCGGAAAAATAAAGAGAATTTCAATTATTCTTCGTAGTTTTCTTTGTAATGAAGGGATTTGGAGAAAAGGTCAAACTGAAATGCATACAGGGTATTCTTTCCAATTTATTTGCTATTGCAAACTGGCCAGAATTATTAAATATCAAGGAAAGGAACTCCTTTTGGAATTACTTTTTGAAAGCATGTTGAAGTTGGCCCTTTTTTCTGTTAACTATTTTTAGACACTCTGAGTCTAGCAAGTAGAGACAGAAAAAGAAAAAAAACTCGCGACTTTTTGTACTTATAGACAAAGAAAATTTTAAAGCTATGTAACTTGCAAGCAAAGATATTTTCTTATAAGATTGTGCATTGAATCCAATAATGCATTTCAACGGTTATACGCGTATATTTTAGAAAGTATTAATTTTTTTTCATTGACAACTATTTAAAAAAAAGAAAAAAAATGACAAGGAAAACATATTCTTTCATATTTTATTTCTTAATTAAAGAATTCTTCAGATAAGAAATACATGGCGTTTTCAGATGAAAAGGTACGAAATTACAAAATAGGTATAAATGAATATTTTATTTAAAGTACTCAACATAAGTCTGAGCACAAAGATTCCGTTGATTAACGAGTCAAAGGATTTCTTATTTCCAAACTACCCGTAACCGTGACGAGATCCATTCCTTCACAGCGTCCTTGAGTTCCGAGTTGAAGCGTTTCCATTTCAGATGCGTGTTTTTTCAGGGAACCAAGTACATAAAAATCACAAGGTGGCATATCCGGGTTGTAGAGTAGATGATCGAGCCTCTCCCACTTGAACTTGGTCATTTTCGCGTGTGTGACATTAGAGATGTGTGGACGCGTGTTATCATAGGGCAGAACCACACCCTCCACGAGTAACAGCGATCTATTGTTCTTCAAGGGCCTGCGTAATCTTCGAAGTGTCTCCCAGTACACTTCAGAGTTAATGGTTTTTCTGTGTTCAAGGAACTCAACAAGCCACGACATTTGGGCGGAGCTCTTCAAGAGAGCATTAGCTATCTCCTTCGAATGCTCGAATCTACACCAATCGCATCCGCAGATGTATCGTTACGTTATCCCGTAGCGTTATTGACAAATATGTTAACGCTTACGTTATTTTATACTTTTCGTACCTTTTCATTTTAGCACCCTTTGTAAAATTACGAATATCGAATCTATCTTTAAGCTATTCTTATTTTTATAACTCTTTACCTGAATAATAATTTTTTCTCCAACTATAATATTTCAATTTTTTATTTTATCTTTAAAAGTTACATTTTTAAACTTTTGAGAGTGAGTATGGATTAAAACTTAAGATAAATAGTTAAAACTAAAATACACAGAAAGAAATTCAAAATACACTTCTTCGCAAAGTTCTAATACGTTTTTGATTTTTTTTCAATTTAAAATACAAGCAAAAACATTCTAGATAAATAAAACTTTTCAAGATTTCTTTAAATAATAAATAAATCGGCAACGATTTAATAGATCCAACTTAACTAGTAGTTAATCAATTAACTTTATTGATATTTAATTTAAAAAATATTCGCCATCTATTGGTAAATACGAGAAAAAAAGGGTAATCATTTATTCTCAAATTTATTTTAACATGTTTGAATACGTTTTGCACCAATTTTATAATCTCGTTAAAATTCTATTTCGTACAGAAATACTTTTCAAGTAAAGCATATGTGCTATTTCCAAACAAGGTATTTCAACGAAAATTAAAAGAATGTGAATATAATTAGATAATGCTTAACTTCAAGTTTTCAAAGAAAGCTAATTGATATAAAATGAAGAAATTTCTGTGTTTCATGGTCCTTTGAAGATGGCATGTAATTTGGGAACAATTTTTCACATTAGCAAGTAAATTTTGTACGAATAGATATTCAGATAGTAAACGTATTTAAACAACATATTAGAGCATATTTAAACAGTTATCAAAGAAGTAATGGTCAAAACATTTCCACAGAATTGGAGATATTTAGGCTATACGGATACATGGCAGGAGAGTAAATAATGGTGACGGACTTTTTTTTTTCAGATTCAGAGACCTGTAAAGCAAATTCCTTTGGCAAAAAATATGGCCAATTTATTGCCGCATCAAACGATCTAATAGAGCGTTGTATTCGTTGCATGACTCAAAACTCCAACAAGACTCTCCGCAGAGCTATTTCGAGTAAATGCTCAAAAGTTACAACTACATCGATCAAGAAGAATAGTTAAACACATTTAATCAATTTTGATATGGTATTAATTTTTTTAGAAGTGCCATGATAAAGATCTGTGAAGTTTTGCTCCTTCGTTAATTTTTCTTTGTAATTTTACTATACAAATATAAAATTTTGTTTCAATATTTTTTTTTGCACCTTTTAACTTGAAAAAATTTTGAATCACTTGAATCACATTTTGTAATAGCTACAGGTAAATTGGATAGATTTATATTCTGATCCCGAGTAATCAAATATTTTAAATGCATTTTTCTTCAAGTTGTGTTTTTGATATATATATATATATATATATATATATATATATATATATATATATA
>JAOUZG010048027.1:194690-224690 GCA_026289955.1 Argiope argentata
GGGAATCTGGAAAAAAGGCTTCAAAAGAAAACATGTTCAGACATTTTATAACATTGATTCTAATGGAATAATTGGCATTTAAGCGTACTTTATCGTCATATAATTTTATTTCTCTTTTTTTAAATCAAGATTCAGATACATATACTATTGCATATGTTTTAAGGCTGAAATTCAAGAGTTCAACTGCCGTTTCAATCGATTTTTTTAAAATAACGTACAATGATTGTTGCCTGTCTCTGCTCTATAAATAGGAGAAACTAACTGATTATCATCACTATATTTTTTAAGACCGAGTTTGGCTCTTACTAAAATATTCAACTGATGTTGTAGTGCATGTGATTTTGTAAAATGCATGTTGTTCCATAATTTCTAGAATATTCTGTTCTCCCCATTAGCAGCGAAGAGAAACTCGACTACTGGAAAAAAATCAATTGTGATTTGGACTTCGACTAAAAGCTCCTGGATATATTAAGAGTTTTAGCAGAAAGAAATTCTGTACATTTTATTTCGATTTCTAAACTCTTGATTAATATGACCCATTTCTTTTAAGTTCCGGCGTCTCGGCGTAAGTGTAGAGCGACCACTCCGAGAGCTGGGAATTCTGGGTTACGTCCCGGTTCGGAAGTGGTTGTACTTATGTGCTCTATCTGTAAGGTGAGTGAATTTTCTCCCTGTAAAAAGGGACCGTGCAAGCGACTGTGATGAGGGTGTAGCTAACTTGTTCTCTTGGCCCTAGTTAACACTTCAAAACAAAAAACACTCCTTTCGGCTTAAAACTCGCTGATGCTTCGGTGAAGCCTATCCATGGCAAGTACCACTAATAACAACATTTCTTAAAAGTATGACTTTGTGTGTGATGTGCCAATTTGTTTTCTTTTTTAAAAGTAATTAACAAATAATTCAGATTTCAGAATTCAAAAATGTACGGAAATATGCATGAGCGTTTAGGAAATTGTTAGTTTCTTTTTTTTTCGGTTACGTTTTTCAAAAATATTCCTGAAAAATAATTTTTATCACTAACATAAAGCTTTAAAAAATCCTCTTATTATTGCTTATATCATTTTCATACAGATTTTTTATAGACAATTTTTCAAGTATATAATTTTTATATAGGAATTCAAGCAATCCATTCAACGAAAAAAACCATGTGCCTTTGCCAAAATTAAAATTAATGTAGATTTTTTAGCGCAATAGCAGCAACGCATGTACTTTATTTTTCTTAATCATTTGAAAGAGAGACAGGCTTCTATTAAATAGCACTAATTAATCCTTTTTTTTCTACATCACTTTTAAATTTCCAGTCCCCTTAACTGTTTTGATTCTAAAAAGAGCAATCAACACCAAATACCTCCCTAGTCATGAATAAAACTGTATTTTCAGCTATTATCAAAACTCTTTCAGAGGAATTTCCGACTTTCCAAATTAAGATTAGAACTGTAATAGAATTTAAATTCAAATCCTTAGATAATTAATGTTATTCAATTAAGAAACGTAAACTTTCATTACTCATGTGGCAGTTCAACACAACAGAGCTTGAAAATTTTCAGAAAGCTTCCTCATTTTTAACAGAAAATAGTTTTTATAAATATAGTTGTCGAAGAAGTTTTGAACGATTTCCTACGGCTTATTTTCTAATCGTGTAAATATCCCATTGATGTTTCTAATACGATCTGATACACTG
Organism: Argiope argentata; assembly: GCA_026289955.1. Classification (NCBI taxonomy): domain Eukaryota; kingdom Metazoa; phylum Arthropoda; class Arachnida; order Araneae; family Araneidae; genus Argiope; species Argiope argentata. The sequence continues at coordinate 196,372 of JAOUZG010048027.1, forward strand.
TTTCGTACCATAACTTTTACAATTAAATTTGCGACTGTATTTGCTTCGTTTTTGTTATGTATTTCATTTTTTCCCTTGTGGATGTGTTATTTATGTTTTCACTTGTGGTTGTGTTATGCATTTGATATTTTCCCTTCTACTTTTTTTTCTGCTATTTTCATGTAATTTAATTCAGAAGCATTTTCAATCTTCCACGTCATTAAACCTTAGTTTAGAATTTCACATGTAACAGCATTTATTTTAGCATGATTTAAGTAAATGTAACTCTAAACACAGCATTATAGAAAACGAGTTTTTTTAAAAGTGTTTTTATCTTTAAAAATTGATACACGGTTCATCTGACCTTAAAGCATGAATTATTTAAGATTTATTTAATTTTTTATACATTTCTAATGATAGTACCTTTCCTTATCGATAGAAAACGACGTGATTAAAACATTAGTATAGATATATAGCAACATTCTGAAATCATGTGTAAGTGTAAGCGATTACTTACCACCCGGAACTTGTGCTGGTTGCCCTCGAAGTCCGCGAACGACGGCTGGACGTAGACCCCCTCCTCCTCGGCCTGCTCCCGCAAGCGTCGGTAGCCGCGCCTGAAAGACATTCGGAAGGGAACAGGGATCAGCATTCATGTATATGAAGAAGAGATAACAAAAGCAGATCTACTTAGAATTCTAAAACGAGATGTTTGCTTACTGTTTTCTTAAATTTTAAGCTTTTGTCAGATACAATAAATTTATTAATTGCGCAGTGGTTAAGAATCATTTAAAAATTATAGCATAAAATAAAATAGCACCATCTGTTTTTTTCTTAAATTAAAAACCCGACATTAAAGCTCGATGTTAGAATAAGGTCCCGTTCGATCCAATTTTTCGCCTAATACTGTAATTGTATTTTTGCTTTCTTTCCAATCTTAAATCGTTTGTTGCAACTTTGTGACCAGGCAAATTGGCGTCAAAGGATAGCCGCATTTCTACGAGCTTTGAGAGGCTAATATCAAAGAAATTTAAGAATTCAGTAGATTAGATTTTCATATTTTACTTTAAAAACCTTTATTCATTATGTAATATGAGATGCCTCCTTATTTCTAGCAACAAGAAAAAAAATATTTTGTTGCTAAGGGGTTATTGTTTTTATATTTTAGAATTATTCATTGAAATTCCTTAATGATTTTTCAAATTACTCAAATATTCATTATTATAATGACAGGATTATCTTTTTGTAGTTATTCCTTTTCTGCTTCTTTAAATTTATCTGTGATAAAAAATGGTTTATTATTTTTCAAATAAACGATGAATTGATCCTTTTTGAGTTTGATATACCGCCTATGATTAAACTTTTATCTTTTTTTGTAATCTGTCTAAAATTTGTGAGAATTTTTACATGCATTAAGGATAAATATTGAAAGAGTTATTCAATTTCGTCACGATGAAATGTGCAAAATATCTCTTTATTTTTTGTTTTATTTAAGGAATTGTGAAGATCAATTTTGTGTGTTTAAAATCATAGATAGCGCGAGCGTCTTATGTATTCAGGGATTGAAAAGTTGATACAGTTGTGAAAAAAAATATATGATTTGAAGCCCATTACTTAAATTATTTCAATTATCTCTTTGGCATTCGTATCAGTTTGTTTTAATTTTAGCGATTTCCATTCGTTTGTTCAAAGCAATTTATTTGTCATTAAGAATTCTAACTGTATAAAGAAATCGTATATGCATACATCCTAACCTACTCAGTATTGATGATGGTGAAGAATAATTTAAAAGCTCGAAATGGGTAAAGAATTTGAAAAATTAAAATATATCTCCATGAAAGAGAGTTGTTCGGATAAAAATTAAAACAAGTTAATGGAAAAGTCAGGTCTATAATTTGCTCTCTTCCGAATCTATTCTCCTATATAGCAACCGACGGAATCAAGCAAGGTTGTAAAACTGGTTTTACTTTGATATTAAACTGCTAATCTTGTATTGGAATGTAATGAGTATGTGATATGTAGCAACAAAGCTGTTGAAATTAAGTTTTTAATTCAAGGTATTTAAAATTTGTTAAAGTTCGTTGACTCAGATCATTTCAGTGAAAATAGGGTTGATTTGTAGAGAGCATCACCCCCTTGGCGCACTTTTCAAAATTGAAAACTCCCCGCGCTCTTGCGTCTTATCTCCCGGAGGAAGATATACTCCAACGAAAACATCGGTTTGCCATATTTGGCGCTAAATATCCTTGTCAAAAAGGAGGGTGATGTCCTCTCCAGTCTCACCGAAAATAGATTGCATCCATCTTGAATCCTTTAGAAAGATTAAGGGGGACTTTTGAAATTCAAAATAAATAAAAAGATACTAAAATATAAGATTTTAAATTAGAGTAAGGTTTCACGCCTATTACTGAAAAATTGAGCCAACGTTATATCTCTAAAATCTGTGTCAAAACTTTCTGTCTAAAATTAGTGCTGAATAGGGTTTTAAAAAATGCATAATATCAGTACCTGTGTATCAAAGCCGAATATTTGGATCGATTTGTACCCAAATATAGTAATGACAATTTTAGAGCTCTGAAAACTTTTTGTTAGCATATCATTTAGACACCCAAGACGTCAAAGTTTGATGAATTTTTCGAATTTTTTGGCCTGATTTTATCGTGCTTGAAGAGATACCGACCATTATTCTGCGGTGTACTTTTAAAAAACACTTTGTATGAAATATATTTTTTCTGTGAAACTTGTATTGGCAAACTTTGTTAAGATTACTGTGAAATGTGTATTGTAACTAGACCGTTCTATAGTTGATTGTTTGAAATTTTCTTCAGTATTTTAGCTATAGAAATCTATGAAACACTCTGTATAACATTAATTTTAAAGCTGAAAATAAAAATTCAAGCTATCCATTAAAATGTTTCATTTAAAATGTATTTAAATATTTCAGTTTAACATGGTTTTTGTTGAGACAAATGCAATTTTACTTACCTTCATCTTTGCACAAATCAAAATAAACATAAATATGAAGAAAAAAGGTTAAATCGGATCTACTAAGAAAGAAAGACTATATTTGAGTAAAGTTCAGTGTGTTAACTTATTTTAAAACAGAAAAATGGTTTGTTTTTTATGTTTTGGTTCTAAACTAAGGAAACTTTCGGAAACTAAGTTATCGCCAACAAATCGCCAACTTACCACCTTTAGTAATTAGTAACAATAAATATTTTCTGATGATATAAAATTTAAACTTATTAACTATCAACGACTTAAATTAATTTTAAAGTGTTCAAAAGAAAAAAAAATATTGTATATGAAACTGATACTAGGTTTACATCTATAAATCGAAAAATTTTTAAAATCTTGAGCAATTACTAAAATGGAGCCCAATCTTAAATCCTAACGTGTATAGATGTGAAATAAGAAAAAAATTAAAACTTCTCGCTTGAAAAGCAGCCATATTGTTTTTTAAAATCTAATTAAAAAAATAATTGGCTGTATTTACATTTTGGAAAATTAATATTAGAGGATACGTCAGCATTAGTTTTGTATTTGTATTATTAAACTATATTAATAGCAAACATTATTTCTCAATAAGATTATAAATATGCAAATGTTGTTTTGTTTTCTTGGTGATTAAACTCTGGCTAGAAGTTAATGCTGGAGCAACAATAGTTTTAATATCTGAGCTTGATTTTTAAATATCTGCCATGTTTTATTTGATAGCCGACTCCAAGATAGTTGCAGGTTGAATAGTTTTATACTCAAATAGATAATTTAATTTGAAAAGTTGGAATTATTTTCCTTTTTAATAACAAAAGGCATTAAACTATGTTAAATTTAAATATGGTTATTTTCTTTTGAACCTGAAGTATAGAAATTGTTCATAAATTAGCCAAGGTTTGCAATTTTCGCCAAATAATCAGTTGCTTCGCCAACAGCAAAAGAAGTGAATATATAAGCGATTTTTCTTAAGACTAATATCAAGTTTTATAGATTTATGCATAAAAGAATTTAATCCTAACTTTGAAGGTAGACTATTTTTAAGTTAAACCTTATATTTTCCATTCACTTTTATCAATTTTTTATCATTTATTATTGATGTATTTTTTTCGTCGGTACTTTTCCGTTTGTCGTACGGTAACTAAAAATCTTAAAAGAAATTTTGGTAAAATGCTACTTTATTTTTTGATTTTCGCTTTAAAATTACTATAACAAAAACTTGGCGTGATTCTACATTATTTGGCGATTTTTTGCTACAACCCAACAAAAAGTACCTTTCCGTCTTATATTATCTTTCCTTAAAATATAATTTGGATGCGTAAATAGTTTATCTTGGTATTTAAATGTTTATTGTAGGGTAATAGAGATATGTTTTGTCACATAAAAATTGAATTCTCTTTTAAATAAAACTATGGTTAGAAAATTTAAGACAAGCAGATGGAATTTTTTTCTCCAAATTGACCATAAACAACGTAGCATGAAACTTTTTAGATGAAATCTCGAATTTTATCCAGTAATTTTATCTTTTTCCTTTCAATACATTTTTCACAACAATAATATTTGGCAACAAGATATGCATGGGCAAAAAAAGTATCTTCATTTCTTCAATTAAAGCTAAGTTATCATATCGGTTGATTAAAGTTAAAGTCGATAAGTCATAATTTTCTCAAGTACATTCAGTGTACATTTAACCAAAATATTTTAATAGAGGGAAGAAATTCGAATAAGTGGCATTTAAAAAAATTCTGATCAATGGGTTATAAATAAGAATAATATCCATCGTCTAAATTAAACTGTTGTAGAATAATTTGGTACTTTTCCATTAGCCCGGCGCCAGCGGAAATTCGCCAAATAATAGAGAATTTGGCCAAATTTCTTTGGCGATTTCTCGCTGGCTTCCTGTTTACAGAAAAGTACCTATTATTTTTATGTTGAATGTCTCTATAATTCATTAAAATAAATACAGCTTAAAACAAAGATAGAAAGGGTTTTGTGTAGTTTATTATTTGTACTAATTACGAATGATTGGCACTAATCGTAAACTTGATAACATTTATTTCAATTTTGTTTCTTGTCGCTGCATTTTTGGTAGAATTAATACCAAAATAATATGGTTCTCAATCTACTAGCTTGAACTAAATATAAAATCAGTTTGTATTTGATTTTAATTTCGAAAACAGAAATTAAAATCAAATACAAAAATATCGTCTTACACTAACATATTGTGCACCAAAAATTAAATTTGGTTAAAATAACCCATTTGATAAAATCATTACATTGCCAACAAATGCCAAATTACCTAAGATTTAATGATTTCGTTGTTTGACATTCGCGACTTGGCATATTTGAGGTATGATTTTTTTAATTGTTCACTCAGTGAAAGATGATATCATTTTCCCTTGGCGAAATTTAATTTGGCGAGTTCAGATTTAAAAGAAACCTAAATCTAACGGTTTTCACAAAAATTTCATTAAATTGTTTTATTAATGATTTTAGAGAGTAAAAGAGATATTAAGATATAAATATAGCATTAAAAATATTTTATTCCTCCGTCTTCAAGCATAATTCGTATTAATAATAAAAAGCAGTATGCCCGTATTGAATATAAAAATATGACATTTTATAAAAAAAGACTAAAAAATTATATTTCAATCTAAACTTAAGTTTTATTAAACATAATTCATTCAAAGACTTCATAATACATTTCATAAGAAAAGCTTAAGAAATTTGAAATAACGGACTTACAGCTTCATACGGAACCAGTTCAACGCCATCTCTATTTCTATCTGAAAAAAAATATATTTAAAAGAAATATCGACAGTTGACAAATATAATATAATAATATGAATGAAAAATTGTTAAAATGTCACTTTTCAACAAGTTTTATCAAAGCAAATAGAGCTCTCGTAAAGTTGATCAGCACAGAAAGCCAAAAAATTCAATATGGCTGACTTTTTAGTGAAAAAGAAGCTTCTAGATCAAAATACGTCATACGTGACGTCAGAACTATAGTTGAATTATCTAGTTTAGATTGGCCGGATTAAAAATCAAATTTTAAATCATAGTTAAAGTTATGAGCAAACTTTATTTGCCACGAAATAAAACAGAGAGCTTCTCGTATGTGGATGTGCTCTTCATTTTATAGTTATTTAAAATACAAAAAACATTTTTCTAAATATCTTCTTCGTTTTCTAACTAAAAATTCTAATTATAAGTCAAAATTTATGAAACCAAAAGGTACTTTTTATAGACAGTGAAAGCAATTATTGATTTAGGTCAATACTGAAATCTAAGGGAACTAAAGGAAAAAAAAATTGGGAACAATTACGGCAAAATTCTTTCTAGAGTTATTTTATTCGAATAAAATAAATCTATAACGAGACCTGAAATCAGCGCGTCTCAGGAAAAATAATTTTCAAAATAATTTTCAAAATACCGTGTGCAATTTTAAATAGCTATCTTTAATTAGGATGGACTTCTCAACAGTTTTTACACAAAACTTATTTGATGTCTACAAATTTGGTGAAAAGACTTTTAAAGTTTCAACCGTTCATTTCACAGGACCGAATATACACATTCTGTTCAAAACTTGATTGAAAATTTGGTATAAACCTGCAAACCAAATTTCATATGTCTATTATGAAACATTTGATATGTCCTTATCACAAGCAAATATATGCATAGACATTTTAAAAAAACTCGTGGAGTATTAAAACTTGGAGAATCGTCAAAATCTCAAGTTCGGATTTTTTGTTGATTACAATATTTTCTCTATTCTATATATGCTAGAAAGAAGAAAAAAAATTTTTTAATAGATATTTTTGCAGCACTATCATCGATTTGTGTCACATTAAATCACAATTTTCTGCAAGATTTAAAATTGACTCGTCTTCATTTTTCACTTTTACCCCCTCCCCATCCGCGGCATTTAGGCAGCAAATACGGTCAATTCGTGACTTTCATCTGAAAACCAAAGCTAAAAGCAATAAATAATGTTAAAAATCTGTAATGTTGCTTTTCAACATGGTTAGTTTTATATCGAAGAAGATTGATGTCGAAAAATTAACTGACCAATCCTGAGACCAACCAACTCGGCAAGATAGCTGTATTACTACAGACTTTTCGATTCATTTTTTTAAAATGGAAGGCTTCTGAATTTTATTTTTAAATAACGTATTAACTTTACAGTTTCTACTTATGAATAATCAGTTTCAACTCGATTTACTTCGATTGATGTTTGATGTTGATGCTTTAAGAGATTTATTTTAGAGTATCTCTATGATTTACTTTCTTATAATAAGAATATATGAAATGATATAATTCAAAGTAAAAATTTTCAATCGATTTCCGCATCACAATTTCTATACTATTTCATGGAGGAATATTATAACTTAAGAAATATAAATAAGTTTTAAAATGCGATTTTAAACATTAATATTCTTGCGTTTTTTGTAAAATTGTAAAATTATCATCAGAATTATATGTTACAGTATTACTTAGTGAATTTAACGGGTGTTTGTTAGAACCAAACATTGGCATTTGAAACGTCAAGGGAAAATATTGTTTGAAGAACTAATAAAAAGTTGTTTACGTTGGAGCAGTTACTTTTAAAGGTACTCTCTTTTTTTCTCTTTAAACATTTATTCAAACCTAATGGTGGAATATATGCGTTAAGAATTGAGGAAATTTTTCTCTAAGCCCTTTTGTTATAACCCTAGAGATAATCAAGACCCATTTAATAATTCCTGGAAACTATATACAAACATTGGTAATAAATATAATTATTGCGTATTTTTATGTGTTTTCGCCGATTCTTCAAATTACGTCTGCAGAAGTATTCAAACCCACCAACTATTTCCAAACTAATTTAGAGGACTACGACAAAGAGTCAAATACACCAACCATTAAATCCCAAAATTTAGGAGAAAAATTAGCAAACATTCCAGAAACATAATGAATGGACGTAAGAACCCAGCCAGATACTACTCCCCAGAAATAACACATTCTGTTATCCCTTGTGGTCACTCTTCTATAAGTCCATTTCGAGTGTTCATGCTTGACTGCATCATTCAGAATGTACTGGAAGGAAAAACGGAATTAACTCGAAGAAAGAAATTTTGGCAACATCTCGGGAAAATACAAATGTAAGCAATAAAACTTTAAACCTTTACCACAAAATATAAATATTTTTAAAAGAAAAAGAGTGGTTTCATCGATCTTGTATTAATAGAGAGGTGAAGTTAAATGAAAAATTCCGATAGATAAGACTTCTGTGGGAAGTTAAGGTCCAAGTCAAGCTATTTGTAAATTAAAGAAATATACACTGAAGTGACAAAAGTCATGGGATGACTGTTAATATCGTGTCAGGCCTCCTTTTGCCCGGAGAAGTGCAACAACCCGACGTGTCATGGAGTCTATAAGTCATTGGAAGTCTTCTGCAGGAATATTGAGCCATGCTGTCTGTATAGACGTCCATAATTGTGAAAGTGTGGATGGTGCAGGAGTTTGGGCACGAACGGACCTTCCGATGATGTCCCATAAATGCTCAATGGGATTCATATCGGGCGATCTAGGTGGCCAGATCATGCACTGGAATTGTCCGGAATGTTCTTCAAACCAATCGCGAACAGTTCTGGCCCGGTGACATGGCGCATTGCCATCCATAAAAATCCCATCAATGTGTGGGTACGTGAAGTCCATGAATGGCTGCAAGTGATCTGCAAGCAGCTGAACATAACCATTTCCAATGATCAATGATCGGTTCAGTTGCACCAGAGGACCGAGTCCATGCCATGTAAAAACAGCCCACACCATTATGCAGCCACCACCAGCTTGAACAGTGCCTTGCTGACAGTTTGGGTCCATGGCTTCGTGGGGTCTGCGCCACACTCGAACTCTACCATCAGCTCGTAACAACTGAAATCGGGACTCATGTGACCATGCCACGGTTTTCCACTGGTCTAGGGACCAGTCGATATGCTTACGAGCCCAGGAGAGTCGCTGCATGCGATGTCGTGCTGTCAGTAAAGGCACTCGAGTCGGTCTTCTGCTGTCATAGCCCAAGGAAGACAAATTTCGCCGCACAGTCCTATCGGACACGTCTCACATTGATTCCTGCAGTTATTTGACGAAGTGTTGCGTGTCTATTAACATTGACCATTCTACACAGACGTCGGTGGTCTCGGTCGTTAAGTGCAGGTGGTCGCCCACTGCGCTGTCCATGATGAGATGGGAAGCCTGAAATTTCATACTCTCGGCACACTCTTGATACTGTGGATCTCGGAATGTTGAATTCACAAACGATTTCCGTAATGGAATGACCCATGCGTCTACCTCCAACTAACATTCCACGTTCAATGTCTGTTAATTCCCGTCGTGCCGCCATAAATCACGAAAAACCTGTTCACATGAATAACTTGAACACAAATGAAAGCTCTGGAAAACGAACTGCGCATTTATACTTTTTCGCTGCGATACTACTGCCATCTGTATATTTGCATATTGCTATCCCATGACTTTTGTCACTTCAGTGTATTTAGTATACCTATGTGTAAAATTTTTGCAGTGAAAAGCTTTAAATCAAAAATAACTGAAATGACATGTCTCATTATGGAAAATGCAATATATGTGTTGAATTTAATGGTTACAAAAATTTAAAGACAAATACAATTGATAGATCAAATGTATGGATATTGCTTTAAAAATCTTTTTCTTAGTAGCCCCTAGTTTTTAAGAGATGTGATAATTTTAGTGAATATTGAGAACTAAGGATATGTGCATTTGATATGAGTCGACTGGCCATTCCTAAAAAAAACAATAATCTTTCTATGTAGCAGATATTTTTCTCTCTTGTCAAAGAACTCGATTCATTTTGATACCTATTCAATAGCAAAGATCATTAGACGCACATTGAGACGGGTGGATGCAATGCATGAAAATAAATTCCACATTTATTTCATAATGGAGAAGTAAATCCTACCATTGGGCAATTAGAGTATCAGATTATAAAAAAATGAAAAGCCTGCCAAAACAAATGGTTTAGACTTTTCATGCCTCCTTCTTATGTCAGGCCTGTGCAGAACATTTTATTCCAAAACGGCGAACAGGGTAACATTTATTTAAGCATCTCCCACATCTCAAAGTCGAAAAAATCTCAAACAGAAAAAAGAACGTATACTTCTTTAAACTGAGCATGTTCCAAATGACGTGCCGTGATGGTTTTTAGAATCCGACATGATCTTTGCTGCCTCAAAGACATCCGAAAGGATTCGAAACGTCATGTTTAAACAAATCCTGTTTTTGAAGCTTCCATCGCAAGCTTTATCCGGCTTTAAAAATTTGAAATACACTTTTCAGACAGATTTCTCTGAAGATAACATAACTCGAATATTTTTGGAAAAAAAAGTTCAATATGCTTAATATACTCTTTGGGTGGCAAAAAGGAGAACAAAATAGCTCATGTATCATTTCGTAAATAAAAAATAAATACAGGATTTTTTGCTTATTGCCTTTTTGAATTATCAATACAATTTACCGACTTCAAATATTATCGTTCTTTTTTTCATGATATATTACGTTGAAATTAACAGTTAAGGTAAATGTTCAGAAAAACTCTGTATAGTGAGTTACAATGAAAAAAATCCTACAGCCACAATTACTGACAGAGAAGCAATATTCTATACGAAAACACGAATAGCGAAACAAAGCCGCGAAAACAGTATTTGCAATAAATGGATGAATACATCAAATATTTTTCTATCAAATAACCCCTACGGCCCAAAACACTCAAAATGACGTGCGGACGACCAATATTAGATTGAGAGACTTAGCACAAATATTCTCTTGAGCTCAACTCAACTCATTTTGGTAATAAAATTTAAATAAATTATTTAAAAACAGACTTGGAATTTATTAAGAGTAAAATTTATAAATATCTTACTAAAAATATAAAATGAATTATCTCTCACCAGAATTTAGAAATAAAATTTAAAATTGAGAAATCGAACCATGATAATAGCAAAACCCAGCAACATACCTGCGCTTTTATTAAAAATTAATATAGATAAATGCGTGTTACTATTAATTCTTTAATAAATGTTCTAATTTTTATAATGTCAGAATATGATGTGGTTTTGGGGATGAGGATTTTGGGGGTCAACAAAATTCCTTAGACGAAAAATAAAAAGTTTATTATCTGCACGAGCATCTCAAAAATCAGCTTTTAATAGCACTTTGCCATTGCATTTATAAAAGCTGTGATTTAAAAAAATAAGTCAATGATTACAGCAAATGAAACTGAGAAAAATGTCGTTTTAAGCACGTGATTATATGAAAGGAAATGTGATATTTTTTAACAATATATTCGAAACAAAGTTTTTTTTTTGTATCGTTTGCAATACTAAAGTGACTCCTTTAATAAAAAGATTAAAACAAATTAAAACATAATTCAACTTGCACGAGCACGTGGTGCTTGGCCGTTCAAGAAATGACACGATACATTGAAATATGCACAGCAGATTTCATTTTAATCTTTATTATTTTTTGGTTTGATTATTTTATTATAAAAAGATTATCTACTTTGTAATTCATCAATGAAAGTTTTTATAAAAATTGTTTTTTTTCTTGTTTGTTAATTAATAGTCGTCTTTTGTTATGAAGGAAATCACTTCAAAATTGTATTGAAACGCATAAGATAAAAAGCGGTAAAGCACCGTAGAAAAACTATTTTATTTCATATCTTTTGATCGCGTATAATTTACTATCGAAATTTTACATATTTTTAAAATTAAATACAGTACAGAATTATCTGAAACAATACAACCTTAGTTCTGATTTGTTAATTATTCATTAAATTCCTTCCTCTCATCTTTTACCTGAAAGCAAAGAGGCACATCCTACCTTAACGACAACGCTAACATACGTTAAATATGACTCAAAAACGTTTTACCTCTCCAAGCTCATTTAAAAGTCATTCATTTAATGATAATGGTTAGAAACTACAACTTTAATGGGAAACATTTTCATGGTAAGTTGTTTAGTCTTCATCTAATATTGGCATAAGAAAAAAAATAAGTTAGCCTCTTCGTCTAAAATCCAGTAAAAAAGTTTCTCATAATTACTTTAAATCCGGGTCTTATTTGAAGCGGTTACTCACTCCATAAATTAAAACTCTCGCGCCTACTTTTTTTATGGAAGTTGGTGATGAAATGAGAGTGGCAGGGGGAAAATATCGATAAAAATAGGATTAAAGAAGAACAATATGGCAATGAAAAATCCATATGCTAAAGAAGTGAATAGAATACAGTAAGTCTTAAATTACAAAGACTAAAGCTATTCCGCGCATGCCTTTTTTTCTAATAATTTGACCTCAGAATTTCTATATTTTCTTTTAGTATTTATGATGTTTTTATTCAGCATTTCTATACCTCACCTGCAGTGGCAACTACGGGGTTGAGGATGACATGTTTCTTGCACGGTGATTATTTCTTGCTACCCTAGTGGGTACACAAAAAGGTGGGGGTATCTCTCCTCTCATCGATAACGAAACATATCTCCCACTGAAGGGTTGTACCGTGGCCGGTGATGTTTCTTAGGGGCCAACTACAGTTCTCGTCATTGGGTTATTGTGTTGTTTGATCATTCAAAATTTTCTGTATGACTTCAGCGAGTCAAAGTAGCTAGTTTAAGGCTCAAGTTATTCAACATTTCTTAAATAGCTTGTTGGACTTAGAAATAAAATGGTACACAGGGTACATATTTTTTTTCATTGAAAATATAAAGTTAGTTATTCAGTATTTCTTAATTAGCTTATTGGATTTAGAAATAAATTGATATATTTCAACAGAAAATATAAAGATGAGAGTTTAACAATTTTAAGATCATTATCTATTAATTCTTTTATTGCCTTTGTTCAATAAAAAATTCAAAAAATGCATCAAAGAAAATCAATTCTTCATTCACTCGAATTCCTTTTCTAGTGATGCAGAATGTCATTTTTTTTGACAGAGGAAACCACAAAATTATCCTATTACATTCCATTGACATTCAACTTCTCTGGTTCCTTCAATGAGTTAAAAATCACCGTAAGCTTATTTGAAAATCACTTTTCTACATGTCCATATGACAAATAAAAACAAAACTTTTTCTAGAACTACATTTTTATTCAAACAGTTAGTCATAAAAATTGAATAAAGACAAGTGGACGACCTAAACCACTCAAGAATATCGTCTTCTAACTGAGAGAAACTACATACAACTTTGTGGCATTTTGTAGTTATTCCACGTCCTATCTAATGTCATGCTAAGCGCTCGTTTTTGGTTTTTATGGAGGATGTTACGGATTCTCTGAAGGTCAGCTTTTGTGCATGTCTGTTTTGTTAGTGATATCATTCGACATTCAAGGGTTTTCACACGAAGAACGAAATGCCCCCTATCACATTCAATTCCAGGAATAATAATAGATCAGTGCTTTTTTTGTTTTTTACATAAACATCACATGTTGATCCTTTGTTTTTTCTTCATTCTACTTCGGATGAAACGTTCAGATATTTATGTAACAATTTCTATGTACATAAACATTTGTACCTTCATAAAGTGACAGCGTTTTTCACACCCTCTTTATCTAAAAATACAGAAATACATGAACGACAAAAGTAACAGACGACAAAAATCACTCAATTTTTTTTCTATCTATGAATTAACTTGAAAATAAATTATGGAATGGCAGCGGTTAATAAAATGGAACTTTTAATTGAAAATAATCTTATAATAAGTTGCTTTCTCTTCACCTAATATTAGAAGAAGGGAAAAAATAATTAAGGCGCTTCATCTAAAACCCGGTTAAGAAGTTTTTCCTAATTACATTAAGTCGGGCACATTTTTGTGGAGACCACACTCTCTCTTACTTAATTAAAAGGTTGGGACAAAACTTTTCGATGGACATCGGGAATAAAATTAAAGTGCCTGGGTGAAAATTATACAGAAAAATTTAAAAAATGAAAACTGAAACCGCATCCATCCTGTATGTTTTCTAGCAATTTGAGCTCAGAACTTCAATATTTTCTTTGCTTGTATATATTGCTTTGATATAGAAATTCTCAATTAGCTTATATGATTTAGAAGGAAATAAAAAAATTAATGTAAGAAAGGAGGTTAATAAGCTTTAACTCATCATTGATTTATCTATTTTTTTACTTCTGCTGAATAAAAAAAATTCCGATATACAATACTCGATGTTTCGGTTGTTGTTGCTTTTTAATTTTGAGTTCGTATTTTTATTTCAATACTATGAGGAAAGTGTCTAAAAGCCTTCATTATCATGTGAGAAAATGATGTTTTGGTTTGATGTTTTTGAAGCCTCCAAAAGGCATAGGCAACAAATTGGCGATTTATCGCTACTAAGGTATCAATTTTCACTTTAAGGGTCATTAGTAAGTAATACAGAAGTTTATCATATTTGGGAATTTCTTTATCGCTAACAATCATTTAAAAAGAGAAATTTAATTTATAATTCAAAAGTTTAAGTCAATGGCAACACTGTTAAAAGGTTTTTATCATGTGAGAGCACGATGTTACATTGGTTTGAAGTTTTTGAAACCACAAAATGAAAGACAGAAATTTGACTATTTATCATTTTAGGGCATTTATTTTCCGCTTTTATGGTTATTAGAAAATGCTAAAGATGTTTGTCATATTTGGTGACTTTTCACTAACATAATTTAAAACTTGAAACGAATGGACGTCTCGAGACATCGATGCATGCGTATTCTGATAGTCGCACGATTGTTTCTAACCTGTTAAAATCGGTTTAGGATAACTTAATTAAAACAAAAAAAAGACTTAAACAATAACAATGTTCTAACATGATAACATAAAATTTAAAACATGATTTTTTCCGTATTTTGATACACAAGTTTAACGCCACAGATTCGTAATCTAAATGTATTCAAATTTATTTTTCTTTAATGTTATAGGAGTCATATTGTTTCTTGTAACTTTAAATAATACACCCTATCCTCACAATGTTCTTTTCTTATACACAAGTGAATTCAAGCTCGATATTATTCAACGTGTGTTTAAAACTTATATTTGATAAGATTTATTTATATCAAATTTTATAGATTAACAAATACAATATAAAATTTATATTAGATTCCTTAATTTATGTATTTACATCGATGGTAAATCTTCCTGCCATGCATTTTCTTCTTCTCGTGATTCTTCGAACGCATTAGCATTTAGGCTTGTACTTAACTAACTCTATGCTTCACACAATTTAATAGACACATAATTTAGTGTCATTATTTTATCTTGGGAAATTTTCGAAATGATTAAATTCTATTCTACACTGTATAGAAAAGATGGACTAATCTTTACCTAACTCCCTGGAAGTATCGTGTTACCTTTGAACGCCAGATGGCACGGTAGCCAAGTGGAATTTTGGGAAAGATTAGCTAGGAAGAAGAGAGTCGTGGACGAGGAATGAGAAGTCTGTTCGAGTCAGTAGGATGATGTGTTGACTGCTTAATTGTGAACTGTATTTTCTACTATTGATTGTTGTGTAATGTGTTTATTTTATTGTCTTGTGTTGTGACATTCAAGCGAAAAATTTAAAGAAGTCCAAAACTTGTGGTTTATCCTTTCAGCTTCAGTACAATACGGTTCTGTTATTTTTTATTCATTTATTTATTTTTCAGATCAAATATCTTGACAAATTTAATACTTTTTTTTGAGAAAAAATGATTTCTGCAACAAAAATTCAAATTTTAGATTTTGTAGTATTTTTACTTTCAGAACTTTCTAAATCCTAAAATAAGATATTTGGAATTATGTCTGTCTGCTTATCTGTGAGCTTGGTAGTTCCAAAACACTTTGAGCTTCTTGAATGAAATTTGGCATACATACGCTTCACTAAAACTGAAGATTTTTTTGTCTCTCTGTCTAGCTGTCCATCAGCAAAGGTAATTATGGAACCAGGTAATTACGGAGTGTACTGCATTCTAAGTATAAAAAAGCGTCTCAGGTTGGGTATTAAAAAGGTCCTACCCAACTCTCCAGAATTTTATACAGTGGTCGGAGAGAGCAGCGTCTTTAGTAATTTTTTGCCTGAAAACTTTGGAGAGAAAGTTTTCAAAATACTGTGATAAAATATGCTAGAATATTAACCTTGTACATAGAATAACGTGCAAACTGTCAATAATTTACACTAAATTCCGATTAATTTAAAGGGTGTAAAGAATTATACTTTATGTTGCTTGATTTACTGAATTTACCACTGAAGCAATAGGAACTCTAAATGTTTATATAGTCTTTTAATCGTTTAACCTTTTATTTTTTATATATGGTATTGCAGTTTTGACTCAATTTTATTTCCGAATTAAGCATTATAAAATAATTCAAACTATTTTAATCCATCAAGTATATATTTAGCAAAATTAAAACGCAACAAAAATTGTCTATGATTTTGTGACATTTCGAAATAACCTCACTTTTGTGCAAGTGGGTGAAACAACAGAATTCAAGTGCGAGTGATTCAAAAAACTATAACAGAGTAAAACTTAAGTACTTTTGACAAAAAATTATTTTTTCATGGAGTCGATATACTAATCTTTCTCGACGGATAATATTTTTTTCGCTTTTCAATTGTTATGGTTTTTGTCTCAGTGCATACGAGCCCATATATGGTTCAATAAAAATAACCAAAATATAAAATATTTTAATTATTTTTCTTTTAATATGTCTTATTGATAATTAAATAAAGCTAAATACACCATGAAATAATTCGTTTTTAACGCTTTATTAGTTCATGCAGTCAAGGGTTAATAATGTTTAATAAAATAATCCTGATGAGCTAATAATTTTAGAGAAAATAAATTTCACTCCTCTACGATTTAAAACTGACCAAGTTATGAGGCTGTAGCTTTAGCTTTATAACCCAGATAACATCAACGATACTGAAGTCGACTTTTGTGTTATTGTCATGTTACTCGGCTTCTGGCTCTAGCATTGCAGGTTCGTACAGCGACCTTCAATCGCCGCATTGGTGACCTTGACAACGCAACCTTCCACAACAATAGTGGCGCCATCTACCAGCAGCAAAAAATGTCAGACTCACTGGATGAAAAGCAAGCAAGCAGACAAAAATCATCAGACTCACTTGACTAGCAATCAGTAACTTACCATAACGCATGGCGCAATACAAAATCGTTCGCTGGTGGAGAAGTACTGAAGCGTTAGCCTTATAAGCCAGATAACATCTACGATACCGAAGTCGACTTTTTTTTATTATGGTCATGTTACTTGGCTACTGGCCCTAGTATCGCAGGTTCGTACTACGACCTTTAATCGCTAGAAAGTTTTAAATATCACCGTCTTAGCCGATTTCAATGCTACATTAAACAAAATGATCCATTCTAACTAAACCTTTTTACTTTAATTACAATATATCGGTTCTGAATAAAGATACTTCAGAATAATTCTGTAGCTTCTCATAGGCATTCAACTATGTGAATGATAAAATTTAAACAAAACCATATTTTCACATGTCCATATGACAAATGAAGGCAGACGTTTCACTGAAATTTGTTTTTATACAACCTAAGTCGAATCAGAACAAGGAAACGAACTAAAATACTCTAAGAATATAACCATCTGATGGTTAAAAAACTACACATTCTGTGTGGTATTTCTGTAGTCATTCCACGTCCCATCTAAATGGACTTCAACCCATTGATGTTAAGCCCTTATTTGCGGCTCAAGCGGAAGATGTTACGGATTCTCTGAATGTCAGCTGACTGCTTGCGATACCATGTGACATTTTCCGGGTATCACTTGGAGAGCGAATCTCTTGCCATTACATTATCTCTCTGGAATAAGATCATCACTCTCTTTTTAAGGTGAGATTCACGTGTTGATTCTTTCTCTTGAGTTCGCTTGAGATAAAATGTTCAACTATTTATTTAAGGCGACTATGTACTTGTCTTGAAATGAATGTCGGTTTTTGTGTGACCAAAAAAGGATGTAAGTAGATAGCATATATATAGAGTAGTAGTGCCATGAAATAAAAAAAAGTGTTGAAAGTAGGATTTATTCGCATTCTTTCTTTTTGTCTTGGATAATTATTTTTTAAAGTTACTTTTCTGTTTTTGAAGCAGTGGTGTAGTACTGTGTACAAAAGATACATATCTAACTATCCAATATTTTTTTTCTTCCAAATTGAAATATTTCGAGATAATTTTTTGTTTTGTTATCGATGTTTCCTTAAAGTTTCTTGCTAATTCTCAAACATTTCTCTGTTGTTACCTGCTAATGAGCAAACATTCGTGTACTTTTTCCTGCTAATACTAACAATCGTTTTTTTTATTCCTGCAAATAGTCAAAAATTCTTTTTGTCTATTTCCTGATAATGTTTCAAACATTTGTTTGTTTCTTTTTTCCTTGGTAATCAAACATTGGTTTGTTTTATTCCTGCCAATAATCTAACATTCATTTGTTTTATTTCTGCTCATACGCTAACATTTATTTATTTTATTCCTGTTAATACTCTAACATTCGTTTTTTTTTCTTGCTAAGGCTCAAACATTCGTAAGATTTTTTCCTGCTAATTCTCAAATATTAGGGGGGGGGGATTCCTGATAACGTTTCAAACATTCGTTTGTTTGCTTATTCTTACTAAAGCTCAAACATTAGTTTATTTGTTTTTCTTGCTAATGTTTTTTAAAAAATTAAGTTAAATAAAAAAATGGTTTTTAAACTAAACTATTATTTGAATAAGTTATTGAAAATGTCTTGACTCTATCTGAAAAGGTTTTAGAGAAACTAGGTGGAAAATAGCTCTTATAGACGATTTTCCCTCTCTCTCAACTCCACAATTGTTCCCAAGGAAAAATTACAAGAGGCATTCAAATCTTCCAAAAAGTGATCGGAGAGCACATAAAATAGGACATCGAAAAGTGTCCATCAGGGTGCATTATTCTGTTGTAAAACTGAGCTGTCCACGAGCGATAGTCTCATATTCGTAAACAGTGATTAGAAAATTAAAGTCAATCTGTATATTTTTTTAAACTCTGCTCAAATTGTTAAGTTCAAGCTGAACTGAACTTTAACTTTGACAGATCTTTTATTTTAGTATTTAATTAAATAATGCGTATCAAAAAATGCAGCAGTCACATTTAAATCGTTTTAAATTAGGTAAAAAAAATTCAAAGGATTATTTTGATGTCGAAAAGTGTGGATTAAATGACAACGAATAAGATGAAAATCATCCTTTCGAATTAGAAATTAAAACAAAAGTATAGAATTGTCTATTATTTATAAATTACTAGTTAATTATTATTAATTATCATTAATAAAATTATTAAAAAATTAATTATTAAAAAATCAATTATTATTACGAATAATTGATTTTTTTTTAAAATGACACATCTGTTAATATGATATATTAACTTTAAGAAATAAGACACTTTAATAATATGGCATTAATAATAAAAGTACCACTTTTTTGATGTATGGAGTTCTAAAATTTTGTTCCCAAATTCAGAGCAATACAAAGAGTTATAAGAACAGATGTATACAGAACAGTTATATTTCACAAGTAGGTTTCGATAATCACACTGAAAATTTTGGTTAATACGATTTAATAATGTTTCGAAAGAAAAAATCAAGTACAGAGGCAAACCATCTTAAATCATTTGCTTTCAGCATTATCGTATTCAGCTTTTGTTTTGCTCTTTAAACCGCTTTAATTCGTAACGGCTTCAATTTAGCTACCAAAACACGCCATTTTTATTAGAAAATAAAATAAGTTTATTTTAAATAGTCCTTATTTGCACTAGATATGATTTGATTGAAATAAAAGTAACACTACAAATGAACGAATGCGAATGAACGAACGAATGCGTAAACTGAAGTAATGTAAAATGAAAGGTTTTCTATTTAAACAACCAATAATAGAAACAGTTTAGGGGTGATATTTAACTTTCCAACTATAATTTTTAAAAATGTATTCCATTTTGGATTTTTATTGCATTTCTATATCTATTTTTAATAACATTATATAATAAAAAGGAAAGATCAGAAATAAATTGTCAAGATAAATCAACATGACACTAAATTAAAAGAAAGAAACATTTAATATGCATTAAAAAATTTCTCAATAAAAAGAAAGAAACATTTAATATGCATTAAAAAATTTCTCAATATAAATCTTTTGCTTAGCATTGTAAAATCAGTAATTATCTATTTAAAGATTGGATGCAATCCTTTCATTTAAATAAGCTATTTGGATGCGCAAACACTTGGAAAAAAACCTTCATTGATTGGTTTTATAATAATGAATCTATTTTCTAGTTGTACAGATTTCTATTCGCTGAGATTATTAAATGTAACGTATCTGTCAAGTGCTACTTTTATAAAATTTTGGTATTAGATATTCGTATCCAATTGGAAATAATACCATTAATGTTTAGAAAAAGTGTAAAAAGTAGGCTAAATATTACGAAGTGTAAAAAGTACGGTAATTATTACTTGAAAATGTTTGTATACGAAGATTTAGAAGTATTGAGTGAATGAAAATATGTTTGAGCCTCATTACTGATGTTGGAATTCCAGACTTAGACATAACATATAACCCATTCGCGCAAGCACAATTTTGACGTCAGGAAAAAATCACATGATCCCACAGTGACAGATGTTAGTTTCGGTTCGGATTTTACTTTTTAATTGGGTTGGGTCGATAAAGTGATAAAATTGAACCGGGGATGGTTGCATGCTACAGAAAGAATTTGTGCGCGTAAAATGAAATATGTAAATATTTGAATATATATATTGTGTGTGTCTTCGTCCAGCAAATAAAAAAGAGGATAAAAGTGAGAAAACCTGGATTAATGATTTCGATTTTTTTGTGCTATGATTCAAGTTGGAATGCCTCGATTCTTCTGATTTGGAAATTCCCGGACTGACACGGTAAGAGTTAATTTTCATTTACATTTCGATGCATTTGAATTTGGGGCCTAGAAATCCCAAAAACCTATCAATTTTTCTCTTGAATTCATTTCATTTCTGGGCCTAAAAATTTTTCTGTATTAAATTTAAAGAATATAATAAATTATTTCTAATAATTTAAATAAAACCGGCAATAAACTCCTTTGTATAACCTAATAGATAATGAAATTTGAGAAGGATTGCATTTTTATTATAATAATTTTTTTTTTCAAACTGATTATTTAAGCTGCCTGTTTTTTTTATTCACATCATTACACGTATCTACAATTTTCTTTCTTTCTTATACTGATATTAGATAGTTTTAAATTATTGTAGTTTCTTAACCTACCTATTTTTCTCATGAATTCATTTTCAATTTTGAGCCTAAAGAATTTCCTGTATTTAATTTAAAGAATATAATGAACTATTTCGAATAATTTTATAAAATCGGCAGTAAACTCCTTTGTATAACCTAAAAGATAACAAAATTTGGGAAAGATTGCTTTTTTATTATAATTTTTTTTCAAACTGATTATTTAAGCTGCCTGTTTTTTATTCATATCATTACACGTATCTACATTTTTTTTTCTTATACTGATATAAGATATTTTTTAATTTTTGTAGTTTCTTACTACCTCCTTAATTCCATGCTTTTGTTATTTTATTGCACTGAATTTTATGATTGTACAGCTACCTACTTGATAATGAGGTTTTTTTAAGGTTCTTTTATCTTTAATAAAGAAATTATGAAATAAAGAGGGTACCGTCTTTCGAATCTATAATATCGCTCCCCAGTCAATGTAATCTTATAATTGGCAAGATGTAATTACATAGATAATTGCGCCGTTGGAAGACTGTCCATTTTTGGAAAAAATATTAAATCTCGGTTATCAAATACCAAAACGAATTAACGATATTTGGGGACAAAAAGATATATTTCCCACTCTAAATAACGCAATGGAGAAATAAGATAAAATCTGACTAATAGATAAAATAGTAATCTTAAACCGAGGAACCATTATTGTCACGGATTTAACTCACAGGTCAAACTTGACACAGATATTGACAGAAAGAAAAGGGGTGAGATTTGCTCAGCATATCATATTCTTAACTTGGAATCAGGATTTTTTTCGTATTGTACTTACATCTTCGTATTTATTTTTGAATAACAAAGTTTTGTTTTAGTAAAGTTTTGTAGATAACAGGATGTTTCTTTGTAAACTTTTTTGATGCAAAGTCCTCAATTTTCTTGGTATTTTTCTCCTGCTCCTTTGATTAGAAACGAAGTTGTTGTAATTCTAATGATGTAACATGGTGAATGGTTGGTTGGGCGTGAGTCTTAATGGCGCAAGAACCATTCATGACTAAACTTCTCCAGACATATGGTAAAAATATTGGATATCTTTTGTAAAAAGTTCAGTTAAAAATTATTGAACCGATATCTAAAAAAATGAAGAATTGTATTGCACTCAATTAAAAGATGAAAAATGTTAAGAAAAAGTGTAATGAAAGGCATTTGGTAAAACTATACATATCCGTAAAAGCAAATGGGCCTTAAAAACTGAAACACATTTACTTGGGAATGTGCCCACTAAGTCTGATAATATTATGAAAGAGGATTTTAAAAAATGAATGCGGTTATTATTAAAATTTTAACATTCAATCAGTATCTGATAGGCACTAAAAGCAGTATTGCAAGTAGAACCAGCAGGTGTCTTTTCCCCGAATATCGAATATCTGCGCGTGTGCCCAAGCCGGAGACAGGTTAACTTTACATCAATTACTCGCGAAGGCAGAACTGCCGTTAAGCCACAGCTCAAGTGAAGGCTTTACGACATGTAGCTTGTTGTCCCTGGTTTCTTGTCTTAATCTAAGTATAAAATCAGCAAAGGTTCCCTTGATGGATCTTTAGCAATTTTGTCATGCAGTACATTGCCGAAAATTACGCCATGGATATAAACCCAACTAAAAGGATGGAGAAACGCCGATTCTGAATATGCTGTTGTTACTAATGACGCTTGCCATAAACAAGCCCGATGATGAATTAGCGATTTTAAGCCGACATAAGCGACTCTTGTTTGAAATAGCGCCAACTAGGGCCTAGAGTACGACTTACGTTACACACTCATTACAGTCGCTTGCACGGCCCCTTTTAACAGAGAGGCACATTTACACGCCTCACAAATAGAACGCAGAACAATGCCCTGGATGGGACTCGCGCTCGGAACGCCCAAGATAACGATGAAGACACGCTACTTCTGTGCTAAGACACCGGCATCTGAATATGTTGCGTGTTGCGACTAATGACACTTGACGTGGACAAGCCTCCGCTGATACAATCAACAGATTTTAAGCCTAAGAAATGCCTCTCTTTGTTTTACAAGTAGCGCCCTCTAGGGTCAAGAGCATGACTCAGCTACACACACGTCACAGCCCTTTTTAGGGGGTGGACTACATTCATGCAAATTCATTCATATATCTCAGATCTTAATTTAGACCGTGAACAGAGAACTATCACCTCTGATCCAGTACCCCCAGTGATATGGAGGACTTTGTGACCACCAACAGATTTAACGAGCGCCAGTCGCCATACACTCGGTGTGAGTTTCGAACTCGTAACCTAAGAATTACGTTTCGAACTCGTAACCTACCAACTAGGCCATCCCGACCCTTCTGAATATGTAGTATGATGAATGCGATTGAATATTTATTTTCTTAATTTTCCAAATTTATAAGTCATGGGTTTCTCAGCTTTTTACGAAACTACAGCGAGCATTTCGTTAGTCACTCTCCGAGGTCTCCATTTTCACATTTTTTAAAGCATTATATGAGAACATGTCAAGATTCAGAAAACATTTTTTTATCCACAATACTTTATCATGAATCCGCTGGAAAAGAATATCGCCAAAGGAAAAAAAAGAAACAAAGAAAGAAAGGCAACCTTCATCGATTTTCAATGAATAGACGAAACCCCCAACCACCACAGATACATTAACTTTGTCACACCCCAGAGATTACGGTTTTTGGTTAGAAAAAAAGAGTATAAAATTCAGAACCAATACATTATCAAGCTGTCACGGTCTTCATGATGTATAAGAAGGAGAAATAAAAGCGGAAAGAGGGGGGGGGGGGACGTAGCAGCGACTTTACTCAGGGGAGGGATGAGGGACTGGCACTTTAAAGGTTGAAGCCTGAGACTTATCTTATTGATGATACACGTTACTATTGGTAATGGATCTTGACATTTTCTTTCCTATTGTTTCACCTTTGATTTCAGTGTGAGGTGGCAGTTTAATGGAAGGGAGAGAAATGAAGAAATAATTCGGAAATCGATAGTGGGGCTTTTAGAGTAAAAGAAGAATGAAAAAAAATCTTTGTCACAAATTTGAGAGAAGAGGATGTAGTAGAATGCCACTAAGGAAAAATCTGTCTCTAATTTGGCAGAAATACTTTATTGCAGATTCACAACAATATTTTTCCAATTCATAATTCAAGAAATAAAATTTTTTGACGTTATTACTTTCAAGTAACATGCCAGCGTTCTGACACAGAGGTAACACCTCTTCCTCGGGATCTGGGAGTTCCGGGTTCGAGTCCCGGTTAGGGCATAGCAGTTCTTATGTGTACTGTATGTGAAGTGTGTGAATGTGCCTCCCTGTAAACAGGATATGTGCAAACTAATGTGATGACTTAGAAGTTAAGTCCTACTCTTGGCTTTAGTTGGAGCTACTTAAAAGAGAAGAGACGCTCATTCGGCTTAAAATCACTGACTGCCATCAAAAAGCTTGTACATGGCAAGTGATATTAGTAACAACCTCAATAAACATACTACTTTTATAACTTATTGTTATAAGCCATAAATTTGAACTTGATTTCCTTTGACTAAGGTTCATTTTTTAGGTTATTTGTGATTCCTTTTAGAGTAAAAAAATTACGATTCTCTTGAATTGTGTTATAAAAATAGGAACATTTATTACTTTTTATGCTGCGAAACTTATTGTAGCGTCATTTTCTTGGATTGTCATACGCATAATTCAACTAAAATTTTTTAAACACGCTCATTTACTATTCAAATTTGATTAATACAAACACACTTTAATCCATTAACAACTTGAAAAGTATTTAAATAAATACATTTGATATTAATAAAAACACTACATTAAACATTCATAAGTTCGCTTAGTGGATTTGAAAAAAAAAGTGCACCATAATAGTACAAAAGATGCACATTTCCTTTATGACTGCAACGGATTTAGAGAATTGAAATAAATTACTGCATTCAGAGATAACTTTCATTATTGGAAGTTAATTTAGAAGGAAAATATTTTAATTCAATCATAAAATTTTAAACATTAAAAGGATATTTATTCACACTGAGTCTAAGTGGATATATATTGTTACAAATAATGATAATTCTCACAAAAGAGCGATAAGAAGATACAGAGTTTATTGTCTATGAAAACGCGTACTAAATATTCGCAATTCTAGCTACAAAAATTCTCTGCGAATTAACTCTGCTTTATCTTTTAATTACAAATAATAGTGAAGTTATAGATTCAGACTGCAGCGAGAGGAGAAACGCTCTCTTTAAGCCAACCAAAAGTAGCTGGCTTTCCGAATTCAACTGATTTCCCACTTCAGTGGGACTTAAATAGCGTCCCACTGAAGTGGGCTGGGCAACCGTGGAAAAGCGCTTGCTCGTTCCAGGCAAGACAAGAAATTTCTCCTATATTCTCCAATAACAAATCGTTATTTCTTAGCTTCTACTACACATTTTAGAGTGTAGTAAAAGTGGTTAGCGACTTCATAATGTCGCCAACGCATCTATATCGCCAATTTAGGCAAATATGGCAATCTTCTGTTGTAAGTTCCCTTAGAAAGATTTTTTCCCGCTGACATGCGATTCCGTAACTATTACTTTTATACAATTAAACTGTTTACAAATATTAACGATTATTACACAACAATTCCTAAATATTTACATCTTATTTACACAAAATTTATAACAAAATAGCAATCCCCAAAATCGAAGCTCATTTAATATTACGTGACCTCTCTAAATGAATTCCTACAATCATTTGTATTAATTTCACAAAAAGAGCAACATAGACGTCCCAGTATCCTACTTGCATTTATGCGTTACTTTTCAAATTAAACCTGGTTGGTGGACCTAAGCCCAATAGCTGCTTATAAATAAATTTAAAATATTTCTTACTCTCCGTTCATCTAATACTTACACCCCTAAATGACAAAAATTCGGAAAACAAATTACCAAACATTCCAGAGATAGAACGAACGGAGGTGAGAAACCAGCCAGGTGTTCCTCCGCCCAAATGGCACCTTCTATCATCCCCTGTGGTCACTTTTCCCCAAGTCCATTACTAGTGGTCATGCTTGACCGCCTCATTCCGAATGAACTGGAAGGAAGGAGGAAATCAACCGGAAGAAAGAGGGTTTGGCAATAGCCCGGAAATTGCATCGATACAACTAACCAAAAAAATACAGCCCTTTCTTCCAAATTACAAGCATTTTTCAAAAAGAAAAGGGTTGTTTTAGGCTGATGAAGTTTAATCGATCCGATATTGATTGAGAAGTGAAGCTAAATGGGGCACATTGATGGATGAAACCCTTGCGTATAGTTAGGGTGCAAGTGAAATTTAATTCAACTAGCAGCTTCTTAAATTTTTTTAGCTATGGAATGTTATCTTATATGTAAAATTAAATTCTTGCAGGGAAAAATATCATATAAAAAAAGAAATAATATGGTTCATTTTTTGTAAGTGGAAAATGTGATGTTATATTAATGATTTATAAATATTTAAAATGAAATAAATTTACATTGAATTTTTTTTTCTGAAGAGTTCTGTGAAAAATTGAACAGAAATCACTCTGCAAAAAATGTTTTTGTTGAAATGAAATGTTTTAAACAATTGCATATGAACACTAAATTCCAAAAGATAACAAGATAGCAACGGAATAACTAAATGATTTTGATATTAAAATGACAAATCTCGATTAAATTTTACCAAATTGTAACCATATGGATCAATGTTATAAAGCTAGAAGCCTTACACTATACTGTTTCATGAGATAGGTATATAATTTGGGTCAGTATGAAATTACACAAGAGAGATGTGAAAAGAAAGGCCATTTAACTCACTGAAAGCTTTTATATTAGCAAGAATATGTACTCTCTAAACATAAAAAGGCACCGGTTTCGTAATTGAATTAGAATCGTTAAAAATTAGGTAAATTTAAGTACATTTTTATAGGGATATTGTTTCGGAAAAATCTATATGATGAATTGACAGTGAAAAAATTCCTTTAGGCTCAATACCAGTTAAAACAATTATTATATACAAAAACAATAATACTCGATAGCAAAGCACAAGCGAAAGAGCAGCACTTGAAATAAACAGCAAAACACAAGCACCGAAATAGCTACTAAATAATCACATAGCATTTAGAGAGAACTTGCTGGAGATTAACATTCCAAAGGGAGACTACGTTCAACTATTCGTTCAAGCTCAAATCAATTCCTTCTCGACACGATCGCGCTTTTCATGGCCCTCGTCACAAGGTATTGAATGTTCATTAAGTCTAATGCAGCTACTCTTGGCAATTCTTCTTATCTCCAATGACATCAGCTTCATTTTCGTAGCACCAAATGACGACTAATTTTGTCTCCAAGTCCAGGGATGATCGGCCGGTATATATTTATATTTGTTATAGTTAACTGTAGAACTCCCTTCTTTTTTTAGAAATTGACTTTGCGAAAAGTGAAAATCACAAATTTGTGAAAATACAGAGAAGTGGTCTTTTCATTTTATAATTTTAAAATATGCATGGTATTTTTGGTCGCAAGAAATATGTTTGAAATTATAGTTTTCGTGCAAAACGTGTCTCTATTTCTTAAAGTAGGCAACTATGTTAAAAAGTTGGATTTTTTGACAAAAATTTAATTTTTAATTTTTTATTTTAAAAAATAAAAAAAGCTTTCTTTATAAAACCATTTAAATTTTTCTTCAAGATCCATTTATTCATACATAGAAATTATCATTATATTTATGTTTATACATGTCATAGATCCTTTTTACATTCCCAGATACTAATTTATCCTCTCTCTCTCTCATCTATCCTTGCAAAACAAAAACTTATTAAGCAGTTTTCTTTTAACTATTTGCCTTAGCATTGTTCAAAATATTTATTAGCAGAGAAAAAAGGTTTAAATGCTCACACCGAGAAAAAGTAAACTAAATACCAATGACTAAAACCTCTTTTATCATATAGCAACCTCATATGTTTTTTTTATATACCTATTTTAGAATTTTGAAATTATTATTTTATTAAACTTTTCTCGTTAATTA
>JAOUZG010048027.1:226156-253050 GCA_026289955.1 Argiope argentata
GCTAATGATTCCAAGTCAGAGATTTCTAAATATTTAAATATCATGGCGCGTTGTTAGAAACCGAAGCAATATTGTCCTTTTTCCTGATTTTTTAAACATTTTTTGAAATGAACAGAATATATACTTCCAAAAGAAATTTCAGTTTATCAAATCTATATATATTCTGAAAAAAAAAAGATTTCCTTTTTAAATATAATATATCTTTATGCAAATGGAAAGAACTCCTTTTTTACTACCACATGTGAAAATAAAATGGATTGGTTTTGTAGGTGGAATGTTGAATATTTTATTATAACAAGTAAGCAACGCCAGTAATTATTGCGATTGAATGATTGATGATAAAATGCACACTGTGAAAAAGTCGATTGCTTATATACATAATTCGCTTATTAAAAAGGGCACAATTTTTACGTCTCTCACCAAAGGAACTGCTATTTTTGCCTGTTTATTTCGTTTCTATCGACACGAGAGTCTTGCTTTTGTATTGCGCTTCTTTGTTCGTCTATCAGATCAATAAGAAGCTTCTAGGAGCACCTGTCCTTTAGAAAAAAGGACTATCTCCTTAACTTCAATTACTTTTTATATTTTAACATGAACTAGGTAGGTGAGCGTAAGAAATTGCATGAGTTTAGATGAAAAGCTTGAAACAAGGCTTATGATTGGTTAAGAGCACATGAGAGAATAGGGACAGTGTTTCTATTACCGAAACAATTTAATAAAATGCCATGTATTTTTGCTGATGATACGCTCATACTTGCAAGGAAGAAAACCCCCAACTACAAACAAATTGATCTCAACAGACATCTTTAAAAACTTGAAGGCTGATTTGACAAATGGAAAATCGCAATTAATGCCTCCAAAACTCAGGCCATCATTTCCCACAAAGCTTCAGTTGATATTAATTGCCCTAAATCAAACTTAACAATAAATTTATCCCATGTTCACAGACCTGTAATTATCTTGACGTTATTTTTCACAGGCTACTTTGTTAGTGTAGTTTCTGGATGATGATTTTAAGTAAGCATCTCATTTTTTGAAACTGCTAGAAAATGCGCTACATTAAGATCTTGCCGCGACCTACCAAAAGCTATCTCTCCACTCATGGTGGAGAAAAGATACATTGAGAGTGAGAATTATTTCCTTTTGTATATTATCATTGTTTGGTCTATTCTTGATATAAATGCATCTTTATTAAAATACAATTTTTAAAATAAATAGTTATGTATGTCATCTATGTATGCTAGAACGCTGACAACTAGGTTAATTTTCAGAATAAAGATTGGGAAGCCATATTTGAGAAAACAATATTTGTTTTGAACAAAATAAATACTTGAAAACTGCATTCAAAATCATTGAACTGAATGTCATTTGTGTGTTGGATAAAAGACAAAAGTATCCAATTGTTCGAAACTTTGTTCCTATTTTCCATTGAAACTCTTTAATTTAGTTTTAATGAAACCTTAAGAAAGCATTCTTTTTGAAAAAGATTTGCATTTTATTTCGATTTGGTACTTTAAATGATGCATTTCTAATTTGTTTTGTACTGTTTCGGTATGGAAATTTATTCACTCTAAATCCATTAAACACTGCTAAATTTGAGAAGTATTTATTTCTAGCAATTCAACATTCTAGTTAAGTTCTTTTATTCTCAAAACATTTATAAAAACACACACGTTTTACAAATTCATATGTACATGTTGAGCAAGAATGATTTCTAGAAAGTTTCTATTTTAAAAATACATTTAAAGTTTGATTTAAAAAAAATTCTTTTAATTGAAAAAAAAACATTTACGATCATCTAAAAAGGCATTTACAAAAATTTTCTGCTACCTAATTTGTGCAGTACTGACTTCTAACATTTTATGGTAATTACTGTTTTACCAATTGATTAGTATAAACGACTACTCAGCAGTATTATTTCGCATAATTTAAAATTTAGTTTGGACTTTTGCGAAACGAATTATTTTGAGACTTTTGGATTTTTCAACAAGCGTACATGAATAATAAAGTCTTCAAGAGGTGACAAATCTTTTTTTAAATCTTGAAAATCGAATAGTTTTGATAGTATTCAATTTATTTTAGGTATTAATTAATTATTTTGTCTAATAAGAAGTAAACGTAAATTTATGAACTGTCTTTTTCTTCTTCTTTTTTTGGTTTTTTAGCTAATTTTAACTTTTGAGATATCTTCCGAGACCAAAGTAAAAATAATTGTTTGAAGGGCTTATTAAAATTGAATGTACATCCATTTGTGTGTGTCCGAAAACGGTAACTTCAAAAGCAAAGAGTTTTTGGGTGGAATTTCATGTGGAACACTTTATTTTAATTTTGAATAAAGTAATCTAATATTATTTAAGGTCATCTTCTGTTATTGTTGTTGTTAACTCCAATATTAATTCACCCTTTCCCTAAATATATCTTGTCCAAATTTTCCATCGTTAATAAAATACTTTTTATTCATCCACTCAAATTCAAATACCTTTTTTAAAACTCGTATTGGATGACACTCGATGTTAATACAGTTTTTCAAAACTTAATTCCTTAATCATATTTAATTGATTTTCAATAGTTTAAATAGAGATTTAGTAGTTTGTAAGGAAAATTGAAACCACCAGGCGGTAGCTCAATCGGTAAAATGCGAGGATTTCAGTATTTTTCGCGTGAATGTGAAAAAGGCGATTTCAATTCTTGCGAATCAATATTTTTTTGATAAATTATTTATGTTTATTGTAATCGTTTAGTAAAAAAGTGACTTAAATAAAATTGTTGCCCTAGGTAGGAGTTGTTCTAATTTTTTATATTACTTGCTTTCTATATGAAAGTAAAAAAAAAGAAAGTAATCTTTATAAAACTACTTTAACGTGTGCTCAGATTTCCACGTGAGATTATATTCACTTTAAAGACAAATCTTTACGTTTTTAGAGCTTCTTTTCTTTAACACTTATTATCTACATATCGCTGTGGAACATTGCTTGAATTTCAATTATTTCTTTTATTTATTAATAAATTCCCTCTCCCTTTTTTCGTAACAATAGTGAATATATATTAGTTTAGATATGCCATATTTGTTTGCAGATAAAATATTATGTAAAGAATTTCAGAAATAAGAAAGAAATAACTTTATAATTATGTCTCTTCCTAGGTAATCTTGAACGTTATAATCTTGCGATTTTTTTTTTCATTCAAAAATTATATTTGAAGTTAACATAAAAAAAATATTAAAACTCCGAACTGAAGAGCCAACAGTATAAAAAGAATCGAAAATTGCCCATTAGAAGAGTTTATTAAAACCTTTTTGACTTGTGTATCCCTTCGATATATTCATTGCTTTACGTTCCAGAACGTCATTTAAATTTTGTAGTTACTAATAAACAAGTGTATGCAAAAACACCTTAATATGGAGACATTTTTATTCTTAAAAAATGCGGAAAATGGCGTTTATTTGTAATTAATTTTACATAACGTTTCTAAGTTAAACATATTTCGTTCCCAATTAAATTATATTGATATTTCCTAAAAGCATTGAAAATGCCAGTTGATAAAGTAACCTTTAATCCTTTCTATTATGTTTATATGTACGTATCACCCATTACTTTATTTCTAATGAAGAATCGCATAATATTCACGATGACATAAAGTATACAAAACGCGATTTGAATGCAAGAAAGTGCAATTACACAAGGAAGTTTAAACAAATGCTCTTAAATGTTCCAAATGGAGAAACATTCACACACTGTCAATTCTGATGAAGTTTTTTTGTAGAAAAGAGTTATTAATTATTCATCTTTATAATGTTTTAGAGTATAAATAGTTTACGCTAATGTAGAATTTATATGCTTTCTACGAAATGTTTAAGGTTAATACAGTGTAAAATGAGATGAAATATACCTAAAAAATAAGTTTTTTCCTTCGATCTGTGATACATTTTTCTACTGTGTTCTTAGTTATATATAATTGAGTAGGAAGAACCTTGTGAGAATTCATAAAAATATCTTGTAGTCACCTCTTTTAGAATATTTACCATCCTTATAAAAATGAATCAAATAGCTTCTATTTGATTGCGTAGTAGTTTATGTTCTTTTATTTTGAGTTATTTTTGCACAATTCTTGAATGTAGACATTAAATAGAAATAAGTATATGGAAAAAATAACAGCTATACTGGCAGAAGTAACTTAAGAATAAAGAAATTTATTACTCGAAGATTGATAGCTGTTTATAGTTTAAAAATGTTCCTTGAAAATAATTTTTTCGTCAGAAATGTAGTCGAAACTTCTTTAAAGTGGTGTTAATTACATGAAACCAAAATAAGACTTTCGATAGACTTTAAAAAAATTTAAGATCCAAATCCGAAAGATGCTATCCTTTTTTAAAAAAAATTTACTCCTAAATATAGCATCGCTCGATGACACATCGTGAACATACGAAGTAAACATACTTCGTTCCATGGGAAAACATAATGCAGTAACATATTCATTTGAAGAAGTAAATTGCTATTAATACACGTATGAAAAACATTTTAGAAATTTCATTAATATTTTAAGAAAAAGATCTATAAATTAAATATTTTTTTAAAAATCAGTTTTAAAGTGGTGCAAAACGTATATGAAATACTCCAATTAAAAAAAGAACAGAATACTGATAAATTTTTAAATAAAACTAATTAAAATGTAAGAAAACATTTCCTTAATGTAATCTATCAATGACCACATCTTCCTGACAATCAAGAAATTACTATGTTCTGAATTCGTAATTCCAATTCAACTATCTATCACGTAGCGCATTCTGAACAATGTATCTGCTTTTTGTCTTATCATTCAGGCTGTAAATAATAAGTTATGAATATTATCTCGCTGAAAATTTGTAAACCTTTTTTAATCACAAATTTTTAAATGGGAGAAACCATTGAATGACTTTGTAAAAGATATATACTAAAAAAAGTTCAAATTGAATAAAAAATTAAATAAGATTCTTTCCCATTCATATAGCATTAAATATTTTCTTTGAATCATTCTTGTGTATTTATCTAAAACAATAAACAGTATTCAAATAATCGCGTAGAGTTAAATAAGTCATCAAAAGTCGTCCGAACAAAGAAAAGAAATCAATATTTGGCAATTTTTCAAGGGCAAACAAACAAGCCTTATGCCAATTTTCTTTACAACATCTACCGAAGCGCCCTCTATAATCCACTTATAACCCAAAATAAAGCAAATGCTCTCGGGGATAGATACTCCCGGTCAGTAAACTTAATTACTGCGTGGGGCGTGTTGAAATGGGACACTTATCATTGGGCCGCAACAATTAAAGGCGGAACTTAGCTGGACGTCTCCAGCAATGTGTGAGGGAACTGGCAATTGCTAATGATTAATGCAATTAGCTTTGTCAAACAGAACTGAACAAGTGAGAGTTAAACCATTTATTTGACTAATAGAATATGAACCCGAGGAACTCATTAAAAGTTGCGGAGAAATTGTTGAAAGTTTGGCAGAGTGTTGATAATTGAGACAAAAAGACGCCCTCTGGACCGTTTCAATTATATATATAAAGATGGAGTTTATTTATAGAATTGCTGTAGCTGCAAATATAAGATAGCAACGTTAAAGAAATAGTATGCATAAAATGATATAATTCAATAATACTTTAATAACTCCCCACATAATTTGAAGAGGTAAAGAATTCTTTAATATAGTTTGAAACTAAAACATGTGATATAAAACAAATCTTAAGTCAACTCCTACTTAAGTCAACAGAATTTTTTTTAGTTAATTTTTATTAAATAATTACTATATAAATGATAAAAAATTAATCCCTGATAAAAACAAATTCAAGTTCGTATCTGTTGAAAATAAATCGGAACAAACTCAAAACTCACCCAATTGGGGTTGAATTTTCGTTGATAGTTGAGGTACACCAACTGAAGTGTGAGTTTTCTAAACCAATTGGGGTAACGCAATACAGATTAGAAATTTTTGATTTTCTGAATTCTGTTTTATTTTATTTCGAAAGTACTTCAAAATGAATTCAAAAAATTGATTCATTGACAATGTTTAATTTCAAATGCATCAAACATTAAGAAAATTAGCAGAATCGTTTGAAATAATCACCCGAAAACCTGTTAAGCCTAACTTCATTAGTGGGGGGAAAATAAACTGAAGTCGTTACTTATTGGGCGATGGGGAAATGAAGATTTTTGATGAGAAAATTAGTTTTTGATTAATTAATAAAAAATAATGAATTAATATCTGAAGAAACTGTTTTAACATCAAGTGTCAACTGATACAAGTTTTTAAAAAAATTACTTCAGCTTTAGTGAATGAACAAAAAGTACTTTATTAACGATTGTAAATCTGATCAAGGTATATAAATATATATAGGGTAGTGGGAACTAAGAGTTGAATTGAAATCGCATGTAGAAGTAAGATAATTACAAAATGCACGAAAATTGCATATCTAAAAATATATTCTACTTTCAAATAATTATATCTTATATCTCTTATAGTGAATGCCTCATAAAATCTGTTTTAAACTTTAATTACATGCATTTTTATATAACTTTTATATTTTTGGAAAAACTATTAACTCAAATGACAAATAGGTATGCTTTTTTCATAAAGTTTAAGGGCAATTTCGATAACATAAATCTGAACAACAACTTTTTTTGGACAATTTTCTAATGTCCAGGTACCCCCAAAAGGATTTTAACCTCCTAATCCCACTCACTTCAGAAACACCCCAAGTCCCACCAATCATTTATTACAACACGAATATCTTTCCTCTCAAAATGTGGAAATGGCTCGATAAATTCTCGCCAAAATGTCTAACAGCATATCTGCGAGACCTTTGGAAGAGGTCATTATTTCTGGCACCGGCCCTCGCTCCTATTGTTTGGCCGGACCTTTTTTCTTTTTCAGCTGGAAAAGAGTTGATAAATGATTCCGTTCTTCGACGAACACCTATAAATTACAATTTTACACTGCCAGGCAGCTGGGATCTATATATATTTCCCGCTTCAGCTGCTTCGCAGACGTAGGCGAAATATCCGGGAAGTTCGGTAGAAGTCCGGACGCATGACTGGATAAGAATAAGAAATGACTTCATGACTTTCGAAAGGTTATTTTTCGTTTATACTGGTATATTTTGATCCATGGATGTTTCTGGATTTCGCTTTTCACTACATGGAATAAAGCCTCGATGATTTATTCGTATAAAAAAGAAAAATATGTATTTCTTTTGCTGAATAACTACGAATAAATGCCTTGTTTTTTTACCCCTTTTAAGAAGATATTATAATTGATTGATTTCTTTCTTATATTTGGCAATTCAAGATCTTCCCTGACTTTTTAGAATATATGGAAGCGATATTTATTTTTTCTAGCAATATTTATCTGTTAGTGATATCAATGGACAGCTCAATATCTGAACATTAAAACATGGAATGACATATGAGAGCACTGAGGACTCTACTAGAATCTTTTGGGAATTATTCAGTTAGGGTTGTGAAATTTTTCATTCATATGTAGTAAAATATAAATGTACCAAATTTCTTTAAAATATTTTTAAATTGAAGAATAAAATTTTTTTTAGTTTAAAAGGCAGATATTTTTTTATTTCAAAACATTCCAATCGATTTAATTTATAATTTTGTTTTTTTATTACCCAATGTAAATTTATTTGGAGCAAAATTACATATGATTTTGTAATTAAATGCTAATTTTTTTGAAATAATTTTATGCACAGTTATCGAATTTTTATAGGAATTTTATGTTTTTCTGAATTAAAATTGACTTTCAACTAGCTGAAAAAACTCGAAACATAAAATGCACATCCTATTTTCTTTTAGTAATTGATCAAAATCGTTACTATCGATTTCATTTAATTTTTAAAAAAATTAAAATACTTGGGACATTTTAATGATAAATAAATCAAAGCAGAGATATTGATATTGATAAAAGTATGCGAAAGTATATGTATGTTTTAAATATTGTGCTATTATATTATTTAAAAGTAATAAAATATTCATAAAATTCTATTAAAATGTACGATTTTTCCTTTTAACCCTTCAAATACGTATTTTATAGAACAATACGTTTTATAACTCTATTGTAGTTGAATATAAACATATATCTTGGTGATGAAAGGATACAAATAAACTGCGCTTTCTCGTCCATATTTGCTTATATTAAAGTCTACTGTTTCCTTAAAGGATTTTCACTGCTTGCGACAACACTGTCAACGTAAATAGGACAGTTAAAATTATCGATTTTTTAAAAAATCTTATATATTCTTAAGATCTGAAATACAGTTTTTATCAGTGGAGAAGGCTTACATACAATTATTTCTTACAGTATTCTCAAAGTGAAAAAAAAGTGAAGCTTTTAAAATTAAATCTTTATCATGATATGATGCTTACAAAAGCTTTGTTGATTAAATCGCTAATATTAATTCATGTATAAGAGATTTGAGAAAAGTTAAATACTAAACAAATGTTTCCAGTGAACCAACATTTCTCCAAAAACGGCTAATAGCATTATAAAAAGTAAAATATTTCTAAACTCTCTAGTATATGCGTCAATAATGGAATATTGCTTTCCTCCAAAGAAACAATTTTAATTGACCAGTAAATATTTCCTTGCATTGATACCAAGAAACTTCGAGAATTAGAAATAATTGTTAAAGTTTACCGATAAATTTACCTCCTCATTCTTCATTTCGTTTGCCTGTTCTAACTAATCACAGGGCCATGAATAATTTTGTCATTTCGTAACTGTGTCTCTTCCAAAAGTAACCAATAGTCTTCACTGATTAACGTCACTCTTTATTAACATTCAGTATTCGAATCCTCGACGGTTGAATCGATTCGGTAACGAACAATTTCCCGAGTGGTTTGCCGTGGCATGTCAAAAAGGATACTGTAGCGAGTGCCTTTGAGTGGTAAACTGAAATCCGATGAATAACTCATCTTCACATAAAATGAATCTTTTATGCTTTCAAGATGTTTGGAAGCTAGAACGAATAATATATTCTTCCATATATTATTGTGAACTTATGAATCATAAATACTCTGTGAATAAGAGAAATGCAGCAGAAATTTCTTCTAATGCTATGGATACTTTGAAATAAAAGTTTTCGATTAGAGGGAATGAAATATTTATTAGATTATTCAGCTCTAAATTACTTTCAATTGAAATTGTTTTCAAATGATTGCCTTGGAGTTCATTTACTTTGGAATGATGAAGAGGATTTTAGAGGATGGTAGAGAATTTTAAATCAAAATCCATTTTTACATTAAATTTTTGAAACAGAATACAATTATTCCTCAAGAAATTACTAAGCATTAAAAATGGTAATTAAAATAAAATCTTAGTGAAAATTTTGATTTATTTACTCTATTTCAGTTACACGAAGAAAACAAGACAATCTAGATTATTGCTTTGATGTATACTACTACACAATCTTCTAAAATATTGCTTTGATATTGTATAATACAAAACAACGTTCTAGAATATTGCTTTATATTGTATACTACTACACAACTCTCTAGAATATTGATTTGATATTGTATAATTAGTACTACACAACATTATAAAACATTGCTTTGATATTGTATACTACACAGCGTTCTGGAATGTTGCTTTGATATTGTATAATACTAAACAATGCTCCAGGACATTGCTTTAATATTGTATACTACTCAACATCATTAATGTACTTTATAATATTTCTGGCGTAAAAGAAAAACCAAAATTGTGTTTCAATGTATTTTATATCAGCTATAAATTTCTGCTCTTCTTTTCTTCTAAAATCTTTATGAAATCAAAAGCTATGCTTTCAGACACGTTAAAACCCCATTTACAAACACGTTAACGTTCTCCCATTAAATGAATTAAGGAGCTTCGAATATTACTATATCTTATGATTTCAATCCCTCTCATTAACTAATTTTAATTAAAATTATCCAATCATTCTACTTTATTTGCTCCAGACAGATGTTGACTGATCTAAAATAAGGAAATTCGAAGTTTCATATCTCAGTCTTGAGAGGGAATTAGAATACGTTCTTAATTTTTTAACTATACCAATAAGATGAACTTCCGATTCCAAAATTTTGTCAAACGCATGAAATACTTTGGCTCCTGTTGAATATTGAAAAAAAAAGTTACAAAAATTCAATTTTATATGGTCTCTGTTGGGGAAAATGGCATTTAATTATATATATATATATATATATATATATATATATATATATATATATATAATCAAATAATATTTTGCATACAAAATTTCATGTTTTTTTCTGTAGAGTTTGCTGAAATAGAAAGAGGCAAATTTTTAAAACATTTCTCATATTATAGTCACAGAAGCTACACAATAATTATAATTTTCAAGAAAAATTATTAAAATGGCAGAATTAGGCAATAATAACAAAAAAATTAATATTTTTTAGTTTAAAAAAACAGTTGAATAATAGAATAAGTTCAAATTCAAGCGTTGAAAAATTTGTTCACAATAAAAAGTTAATTGAGTTTGTGAAATATGCAGGGTATTGTGGAATTCGGCTAACCAATTCATAGGGGTAATAGTAGGCATCAAGAGGATAAAAATTCATCGTACAACATAAGGTCTCAAACGGCGTTTAGTTGATAAAAACGCAAAAAATTTTGGGTGTTCGAAAATTGTTGGAAAATGTAAGGAATTACCAAAAAATAACAAATACTGCTTTAAATACGAATTTTTTAAAGTGAAAGCACAGCCCTAAAAGATTTTTTTTCATTAAAATAGCATGCCGTTTTGATTATCTAGAATATTTCAGCAAATTACTGAAAGCGAAAGAGTAGGTTTAGAACCCTTATTTGAAAAAATATTAAAACGAAGTAAAATAAAAGCTAGAAAATTTAAGAATTTTATACTCTTCATACTACTTCTCGCTGATAAAAGCTTGCAATATGAAAACTGAGTAGCTTTTAAGTTTTTAAAGGAAAACTAAACTACATCGCTGCAACATCGGTGCCAATGTTCGCATAGGGTGTTCTCAAATTTTAAAGATAAATTCAGAGAGATGACAGTAGACTTTAAGGAGATGAAAAATTACTATAAAACATAAGGACACAATTACCGTTTATCAGTGAAAATCTCAAAACGGGCGAAGTTCGTGCGCTGCATACTTTATGACACATAGGAAGATGCACACTTTTCTGCTTGAGTTTTATTCTCAGATGCAGTCTGCTTTTCGACAGAATTCGAATGCGCATATATGATCATTCGTAAATCCCCGTATTAACGCCCTATATATATATATAAATATTATATCATGATACTTTTAGAAAGTGTGCTTCCTCAGGTAAAGGCAATGTATTAGAATGTCGATTATGTAATCTTTTTGTTGTTTTATAATACAGTAAGACTCTATATATTTGAGGAATAATACAAAATAACTCTGACAGTCATTTATACATAATTATGTCACTCAAAAAGAATCTTTAAGTCATATATTTTCTCAACTGGAAATATAGATGCCTGGCTTTAATTCTTAAGAAATAAAATATTGATCCTCAATTAATCTAATTGTAATTATTGTTGTTGTTAATACTTATTGCCTTTTACAAGTACGCTGGCAGATCTAATTAATCTAAATAATTTATAAAAATTTTGAAGAATTAAGGAAAAAAATAAGTAAGTATTTAAATTTATTTATCTAAACGTAATTAAAAGCTTTTTCAATTTGTCTAAATGCGATGATGTAATGCTTATGTATGCGAATAAGAAATTAAAAATATTAAATTTTCATTTGACTTTGATATTAATCAACTTTTTTTAAAAACAACAAAGCTATAAAATTTCATTATATAATTAAATGTAAGTGCGTTTTGCAAATAATTCATAAATCATTTTTCCTTTCCTCTTGTTTCTTAGAAAGATAAAACTATGTATTTTAATCTAATATGATAGTATAGAATGACTCATTTTTTAAATAAAAATAGCATTTTAAAGCAAGCAATGACAATATTAATTTAAGAAACATTCTCAAATCAAGGGCTCATACAACTATCAAAATTTTCTTCACCAAAATTAATCACTACTTTAAAGGGGAAAAAATTTTAATAACACATTTATTATCAAAAAAGAAAAGGCAATACTCATGCTCAAGGAATTCATAACATTGAGCCAAGCCATTATAAAACTATTATTTTTATGGTGCGATATTGAGACAATGTAACATCGCTTAGACTAGTCTTAAATATAATGAAACAGCGCCATCTATTTATGAAAATAGGATTTATTTTCCTTTTTTTTAATATATGGTATTATAAAGACAACACATTATTATTTGGAGCTCTCGAATCAGTTTGTTAATTGGTGAAATGAAATTATAAAAATTTTGTAGAATGCACTCGAAAATTTTCTCTAACCTCAAAAGTATTTATAGATTCATATTTAAGATGGTGACCTCTAATTAATAAACAAACCCGAACTAAATCATAAAACAGCATATGCTATTTTATAACCAACATTGCTTCAGACTAAGCCATGAACATAAATTCTTTTTACGGTGTAAGAAAAATAAAGCTTTACTTTCCATTTCATTGATAGTATATTTACAACAATGACAATACGATTATAATACCCCATTAGGTCAATCCATGACTCATAGTTAATGAATTATAAACATATAAATCAAATCCAAAACAAACAATTTTTTAAAAAGAGAATGCTAGTTTAGCGTTAAAATAAAACAATAAAAACTTAATTAGACAGGGATCGTTAAGGAAAAGGGTCATCATCTCCATATCTAGGAACCTTTCAACCATTATTATCTTTTTTAAAGTCATTTAAGTTTATGCACTTTTTGTTTCTGCTGACATTAATAATGATGCACGCGTCGTTTGCTTTGCCGATTAGCAAAGAAAGCAGATGTTCTGATAATGGGAGGAAATGATGAAGCATTTACTGCTATTTCCAGTGCAAATATTTAATGAAATATCTCAATTAGGTTAATGATGGATTTTTCATAAATCATATTGTAGTCTTCAAATCCCATTACCAATTATGTAGCTGTAAAATTTTTACAAACTAGACCGATTATTAAAAAAATTATCGCGATGTTTTTACGAAGAGTATTCTTATGGTTTAACCCATAACAAATTGTAGTGCTAATAAAATATAATG
This sequence comes from Argiope argentata, assembly GCA_026289955.1. Lineage (NCBI taxonomy): Eukaryota > Metazoa > Arthropoda > Arachnida > Araneae > Araneidae > Argiope > Argiope argentata. The sequence goes on from JAOUZG010048027.1 coordinate 239,322, forward strand.
GCAATCAGAAAATATATTTAAAAAAAAACAGGAATAGGCAACAGGAAAGAATTTTAAAGAGAATTCATTTGTTTGACTTTGATTTAAATAAAATAAGGCCGATTTTGTTTTTTAGATTTTTATTAAACCTAGAGAATAAATGTAATGTGTATATTCCTTCACTTTTTATTTTCAAATTTAGTAAAACAGGACAGATACTTTAAATCAGAGACACGAGGGAAAATCAAAAAGTCTTCATACCTTTTTTTTATTCGCCAAAAACAGGTACATACAGATATTTACAAATATACGTAATGTACTAAGTGCCTTACATTATTTCTCCACATAGTCACCACACCGGTTCAGATTGTAGCACTCAATTATGGATCCCCATGTAGTAGAACTCTTACGGCTGCCTGTGAAACCACCGTCGGACCGCGCTCTTGGCTTCTTTGTCACATGTGAATCGCTGTCCTGACAGAAACTTCTTCAGTGGATCGGAAACGTGAAAGTCCCTAGGGGCAAGGTCTGGACTGTAAGGTGAGTGTTCCAGATTCTCCCAGTGAACGCTCATCCTCATGCAAGTCTTCACGACCTTTATGAAATTCACGACTCCACCACTGAACACTTCTCGAAGAGAGACACTTTTCCCCGTACGTGGGGTGCATTTCTCTGTGAATTGCTATGGACGTTTGTTCCTTGCTCCATAGGAAACGAATAACATTTCGCTGCTCATAAACTGTGGACGTCTGAAGAATATCCGCCAGCTTAATTGAGAGATAGGTGGGGATAGCAGGAGTAAAAGGCAGATACGGTTGGTACGGTTGAAGAAACGTTCACTGTGGTCAATGCATATTTTCGCTTTATATTCACAGTCGTATTTTGGCTTAAAAAATAGGCACAGAGTCTTTTTGATCTGCCATCGTATTTTTTATTAAAAAAATATTCCGTTTTTCCCATTTTACCAATTTTTCAATTTCTGTATTCTGCTCTCAATAAAGTATGTGAAAAACAGAAAACAGATAAATGTGGAAAAGAGGCTGCACAGGAAATTGTAGTATAGATGTAGAGCATCAGTCTATATATGTATGCTACAATTTCTTGTGCAAAGAGATAGTGTTATCCCGAAATCATTCCAAATGTTAAAGAGAGAAATTAGATAAGAGATGGCTATGAAATGGCAGGGTTGATCAGAAACTTATTACTCCAACCTTTCGGCAGACGCAAGGAGAAACTGGAATTGCTGGACCGCCACAATAGCATCACAGGTGGTTGGTTGAGTTCTAAGGGCAATACTGGCCTCGGTACAACCCTTCCCTAAGTAAGGGCGTACTGTCATAGATAGGAAAAGCCAGATCTTCACTTTTTCTTGTTCCAACAAATGTGGAGAGAATTAATCACCCGGTCGGAAGCTTCTTATCCCCATTTAGGAGGTGTCCACCCACCCCACCCTCTTCTTCGCGTTGGAGAGTTACAAGGTATATAGATAATGTAGTGCAAAGGATGAGTAGCATATGAATTCATATCGGTTCCAAAAAGTTATAGTGAAGAATGTTGTTGCAAGCGTGAGAACACCGCGAAAGTATGCGGAAGGAGAGAGCGATTGGCAACGGTTGACGAAGAGCTTGGCGCCAGTCGTCTGGTATCCTCTGAATCACTCGCTGAGTTTTCCAAAGTTTCGAGTGCTCGCTCGCTCGGCTATATAAAGGACGGGTTGCCGCAGTCTGGCAGTTCCTCTCGAAAGAGTAGCGACTCGTTGGACGAGCGGATATCTTTTCTCGCTTGCTATTAGTGAGCTGTATTTACGTTTGCTGTTAACGTTGTATAATTGAGCTCGCTCTGATTTACTGTTTGCCCTGCTATACGATATCTGTTTTGCAGTCTGTGTTTATTGTGCGTAAGGTTTGCATTTACGCTGTTAGTGACTGTTGACTGCTGGATTGTGTTTATCTGAAGTTTTACTTTATCAAGTCATCCTGTAAATAGCTGTAAATAAATTTGTTTGCGCCGTTCTCAAATAAAGTCCATTCAATCCGAACCCGCTACGCTAAAAACATAACAATGTTTTATCCGATGCTTATGCTTCGGAAGAAGAAGTAAATACTTCAACAGATTCGGAAATATAAAAGACAACGGTATATAAGTAGAAAAACAGGCTTGGTTCAGAACTACATAACAGAATGTTTAAAACTGAATGAAATTTAAGGAAAATTCACTATGTGTAGTGATGATTTTAATAAAATTTTACAATACTCTGAAAATATAAAGATTTAAATACTTTCAGCATTTACCAACGGTCTGAATATTTTTTGAACTTTTATAGTATGCTGTCTTTTTAGCAAAATTTTTATGGTTAAAGAACATAACAGCCCGTCACAATAAACTCTGTTTATATGGTTTAGTTTTGTAATAACGTAATGGGTGACTGTAATTAAAATAAAAAAATGTAAGATATGAAATTTTAGTAATTAGGTAGTTACTGCTAAAATACATTAAAATTTAAACCAAAAAGAATAATATAAAATCATTTATATATGTATCGCACAAGAAGAACTGCATCATGTAATAACCATGTGAAATTATTTTAATGTCTTTTTTAAACCACAAGATGGTTAGGAAAAATTTCACACGTATTTTATGTCTTTTTAGTGGTAACCAATTAATTCTCTCCACAAAAACTAGATACCCTTTTAAAATAATTTTAAGTCAATTTCAAATGCGAATTTGGGCATATCGATCCTCCTTAATAACGCTCTAATGTCCAGAAATCACAAAATGGAACATTTCTTTACTACACTCTCTCATTCCTGAACAATCCTAAAATGCCTCTCTTATCGCAACTCATCTATTACAGGATTAATATTTTTCCATCTACAATGTGAAAATGGGGTGAAAAATTCTCTCGAAAATATGTTAACAGCAGCTCTGTGAGACCCTCTGAAAGGTCATTATTCTTGGCACCAGAACTCAATTCTATTGTTCGGTCCGTTCTCGTTTTGTTGGGGGGATGACAAATGAGGATTTCTGTGTCGAACGTCTATAAATTATAATTTCCCATTTTGACGCAACTGGGATCTGTATAGATTTCATACTTCAGTTGTTTGGCAAATGCTGGTGAAATATTCGGAACGTCCGGTTGAAATAGCGGACATAGAAATGGATAAGAATAAGAAATGGCTTCATGATTTAGAAAAAAGATGCTTTTTATTGTTGTTATTTTTTTTATTCTGTAGTTTTATGATCGATGGTTCTTGCTATATTTCACGTTTTGCATCATGGCATAAATCTAAACATTAATGTTGAAACTCTATTATAATATAAAGTATTAATGTTATGAAATTCCTTTCCATAGATAGCGCGATTTGTTGAAGTGAAGATCATTACGATCCGTACAGTAGGGGAATTAGGATCCATGCTTTCGGGAACCTTTCTTTAACGATCATATTTCACAAAAGAAGAAGAAATACATACACATACACAAACACAAAAATTAAAAGATTTACGTACGCGCGTTTCAGAAAAGCATCTCATCACATTGCTTACAATCGCTTCTACGCACCTATTTTTTTTAGTTTTAATATCTTTTGAAAGTAAGCGTTCTAAACTACTTTTTTAGTTTTCATTAATTTACGGCCCCTTGGTTCCTCAAACAGGCGTGATAGCTACAAGAAAAATAAATTTTTAAGAATGTGCCTCCATTTTGAAAAAAAAATCATAGTTGAAACAGCATCTGTTATTATTTTTTTTTAATTTTTTAAATTTTCAAACTATTTTTGGTATCCCTATATTTTTGTGATTTTCACTTATTAAATTTCGTTCGAGACCGTATATTGTACGGTGATTCTTTATTCTCTTAATACCTACTATCACTCCTCCGAATCTGTTGAACGATTTCGGTAACACCCTGCGTGTGTGTGTGTGTGTGTGTGTGTGTGTGTGTGTGTGTGTGTGTGTGTGTGTGTGTGTGTGTGTGTGTGTGTGTGTGTGTGTGTGTGTGTGTGCGTGCGTGCGTGCGTGCGTGCGTGCGTGTGTGTGTGTGTGTGTGTGTGTGTGTGTGCGTGCGTGTGTGTGTGTGCGTGCGTGTGTGTGTGTGTGTGTGTGTGTGTGTGTGGTATAAGAGGATATCACTGACATCGTTAAACACTCAGATACAGATATCATTGTATGCAAGGACATATATTGTACATGCATACATAAAAGAATATATGTTTATTTTTAACTTTAATTCTGCAATTTGTTCCCAAAAGAGATAATTTTCCTTTCATAATAAAATGATACAACCTATTCATCGATGTTAACTAATTTAGTTCTCTTTTTTTAAAAGGATGAGCACTGCATTCTAATTATCAATTACTCCTTAGAGTCCATTATTTTATCAAAGAATCTAACTTCAATTTCTCGTACTAAACAAAAGCCATAAAATCACAACTAAAATAAATTAGCCTCATTTATTTAAAAAGGAGATCACAAAGCTTTAATAAGTTTTCTGTTCATTATCGTACAATCAAAATTGCTTCTTTTGCAGCATACTCAAAAATAATGCCATTCATGCAAAGTGCTGAGTAATTCCATTTTGACCATAAGTAGAAAATTTTAAATATGGAACAATAATCAGTTTTACATCTTGAAGATAGAAAGAACTTAATCATCGTTAAAACTATAACTCTCCCTTTTGGCTTGCTAAAAAACAGAGTTAATTGAAATTTATAACAAAAGATTTCATTCAACTTTTTGAAAATGGACAGTATGTGCAAAATATTATTTAAAAGTTTTCTTCGAGTCTTCTAATTTTAAACTTTTCCCAATTACATTCTTTGATGTCGGAAACTTTGTTCCTTCTTTCTTGCAACATAGTTCTGGGAATTTTATGGAAAAACAAGGTATAATTGATCCTTTCGGAACAATATGGTGATTGATAGTCTGAAGCCGAGTGGAATGTTTCTTAAGTCCCCCCCCCACACACACACTTCTTTTTTATTTGCCTGCTATTCAATTTGAAGAGAAAATAGCGTTATTTATTATAATAGAAACAGCTGTTGTGTATTATTAATAATTTATATAAAGAGCCATGAAAACTATTTTGTACTCAAATTTTTCTGTAAGACTTGCTAAAATATAGGGATGTGTTTTCATTTTTCGTCTGATAGAAGCACAGAGAAAAAAAAATATATTGATGCAATTACAATGCAATGAAGTGGGGCTTTAAAAAAATTAAAATAATTTAATTTACAACCATTATACCAATTACCCAATCATACAAAACATTATACTACAAATAACACATAGTTCGAATTTAAATTTCGGTGTTTTGGGATACAGGTAGTGTGGCTTCTTCGAGATCTGGGCGTCCCGCGCTTGAGTCTCGGTTTGGGTATGGTTGTTCTGTGTACAATCTGTAAGATATGTTAATGTGCCCCCCTGTAAAGGGGGTTGTGCAAGCAAATGTTCGCACAGGTCATAGAATGTGATGAATGTATAAGTCATAGTCTTGGCCCTAGTTGGCTCTACTTCAAAACAAGAGCTGCTCATTCGGCTTTAAACCACTAATGCAAAAGCCGGATTCCTGTAACAGAGTTAGCGCGTCCTTCTCGTGATCTGGGCTTCCCGGTTCGAGTGTGGTTTTTCTTGTGTTACAATCTTTGAGGTTTGTGAATGTGCCCTCCCACCGTAAAAAGGGGCCATATAAGTGAATGTGCTGAATGTGTAGCTAAGTGAACTCTTGGCCCTAGTTGGCGCTGCTTCAAACAAGATGCTCTTATTTCGGCGTAAATCCGCTGGTACATAAGCGGGTGTGTCCATGGCAAGTGCCATTAGTAACAACAGCAGCAGCAGCATATTTAAATTTACAAGCTTTAGATTAATTCTCGACATCGGTAGATTTTACATGCTTATAGTCTTGCAGCTAGCCTCGTACTACAATACTTTGGATTGCCGAGGAGGTTGGCGCTTGGTTGGCGTGCTGGTTTTATAAAAGAGTAGAATTAAAAAGGATTGGCGACTGGATGGTGCTTTGGCATTATTCAGTTGTTGATACGTTAGTTGTTTTTACAATTCACCACTTCAATTATAAAGAAAACTTATTTGCTTGTGTATGAAGTTAATGAACTGAAAATATCGTATTCACCAAGAAATTGATTCTTTCATAAGACTTTATCTTATCGCTTTATGACTTTTTATTAATCATCTGACTTTAATTAAAAAATAATAACCTAATATAATTTATTACAGAAATTTTTCAAATGTGTGAGTAAGAAAAAATATTTTTCATTGGAAATCAAGAGGAAATGAGCAAAAAAAGAAAGATTAGTGTATAAAAATGTTTAATCGGTGATGATCGCCAAATTTTGAAGCTGAATTGCCCACAAATTAAATGTTCAAACATCATCTAAAATTTTCAAATAGACATCGCCAATCCTCTTATAATGATCTTCATTTTTTCTCCGGGTTAAAGTATTTGAACATAAAAACTGCTGTTAGCAAACTTAACCCCCCTAATGAGAGACACCGAAAGAATAAAGCAAAATCAATTAACTCGGCGGTAAACTCCACTGCAAGAAGTATTTTCACCTCACCCCCCCATGAAAGACCCAAAAGCCCCACACGGGAAGGAGGAATCTATTTGAAGAGTAATTAAGAGTTTTTCTTCCCCCATCAAGGAGAAATGGCGATAGTTAATTGGCGCTGCTAACGTTGGCTCCCTTTTTATTCCCAATCGGTCTTGGGATCATTGGGAGATGGTTCATTGGGCCTTTTGAACGAGGAGAAAGAGCTGCAGTTGTTGGAACAGCTGGGAATTCAATGGAAAAACGGAGAAATTGTATCATTTATGTTGTAGAAAGTATTTTGGATAGAGTTTTGCTGCTCTCTTTTATATGAAACTTTTCAATTGGGAGTAAGGATCAATAATCTAACAATTCATTGCTACAATGTAACTAGCACCCGTGGTTTATTTTGTTAAGATTATTTTGCCAATATTCTTTTTTTAAATAGCTGAGTCCTATGTTGTGGATAAATATATGAAATTAACAAATTCCCGTAGATCAAATCACATTTCAAAATTTTAAACTAGCGTTTATGCAATTGGCGATATACAGCAGATATCAGTTTCTTGGGGCAGTGTAAATTTTTTTTCTCTATTAATTGGCTTAAAATTAAACTTCTTGAATACAGAATATCTGCTTTTCTTCTTTATATGTCCTATGTTGTTGATAAATATATAAATTAACTAATTCCCTTAGGTCAAATCACATTTCTAAGGATCGATGACCTAACTGTTCGTGGCTACAATATATCTAGCTCTCATGCTATACTTTATATTAATTTTGACGTTTCTTCCCCACAATAATATATTTTTAATGGCTAAGTCCTATGCTGTGAATGAATATGTGAGATTATTAAAATTCTGTGGATAAAATCGATTGCATTTCAAAATTTTAAACTAGTGTTTTGCTATCAGAAGATTATAGTTAATGTCAGTGATTTAGAGTACTTTGGAAAATTATATCCCTATATATGCTAGCACGTGAATAAAGAATTTCAGTACTTTTTTATTCGAAATACTTATAATGTCCATTTCACTAAGTTTCGGGTCTATTTTATGCATCTTATAAAGAAACGATTCTAAAAAATAGAACGCAGTAAAGAAACATTTTTTAACGAAATGTATTAATGATTAACAAAATGTTAAATATTTTGCACCAACGGATTGTTTTGTCAAGATAATCTTTTAGTGAAATAATAAAACTAGAGGTGATTTAAAAGATAGTTCCAATTTCTCATGTTTATTTGATATATCCTCCTGAAAGTATTTAAAATATTAACTTAATGCAATGTTGTCAATAGAAAGAATTCTTATACTTTGGTATAATCAATAAACTTTTCCTTAACCCTTTACAGCATATAAGCCCCATATATGGTATAACAATTTTGATTCAATTTTAATTCCAAATTAACAATTATAAAATAATTCAAACTATTTTAATCCATCCAATATATATTTAGCAATAATAAAATGGGAAAAAAATGGTCTAGGGTTTTATGACATTTCGAAATAACCTCACTTTTGGGCAAGTGGGTGAAAAATACAGAATCGATGCGCGAGTGATTCATTTTCAAAAAACGATAACAGAGTAAAATGAGGGTACTTTTTGATAAAAAAATATTTTCATGGAGTCGATATACTCATCTTTCTCAACGGATAATAATTTTTCCACTTTTTAATTGTAATATTTTTGTCTGAGTCATACTAGCCCATATATGGTTCAATAAAAAAACCAAAATACAAAACTTTTTCATTATTTTTCTGTTAATGTGTCTTATTGATAATTAAATAAAGCTGATTCCACCATGAAAGAATTTTTCTTCAACGCTTTATTAATTCACGAAGTAAAGGATTAAACTTACAGATTAATGTTCTTATGCACATAAACAACACGTTTGAAATTAATTTCGTTTCTTTTATATATTAAAGAAAATAGAAAATAATCACCTTTATTGTATATTATTTTTATTATATACCTTTATTGTATATTATTTTATTATATAAAAAAAGTGATTACTTTTAGCTAAGATTCTAAAATATAAGCATAAATTTCCAAAAGGGATAAATTTTTTTCGAAATAAAATAATAAAAAACAATAAAATTCTCTTATTGTCAATCGCGAAAAATTCTAGTTTAACTAACAGTTACTTCTACCAGTTCATAATTTTATCAAAGAAATCGCAATTTTGATCCAACATGAAAGAAATTTTCATTTTTTAACAAGCATATTCATAATTTTTAATAAATTATCTGTACTTTGTGGTATAGTTTGAATTGCTTCTTTTCCAAAATTAGCAATCTCTGCACTTCTGAAAAATGCTGAATAAGTCTAATTTGACCATTAGCAGGATATCTTAATGATCGAACAAGAAGGAGTTGTTTAATAAAAAAATAAAGATGAAAAGGAAATCATCATTAAAGGTATTACAACTCACCATATTCACTTTGCAAAAAATTGAGCTGATGGAAATTTATTACTGCAGTTTTTATCAACTTTTTTAAAAATGGAAAGTATGTAGAAAATATTCTTTAAAATTTTCTTGAGTCTACTAATCTTAAGCTTTTCCTAGTTACTGATTTTGCCGTCGTAAATTTTATTCCTCCTTTCTTGTAACCTAGTTCTGGGAGTATTATGGGAAAATAAGGTAAAATTGATACTTTAAGGACAATGTGGTGATTAATAATCTCAAACTGAGTGGAATACTTCTTAGGTCAAGCCTACCCTCCCCCCTCTTTTTTTTCTTTCTGCTTGTTATTGAATTGAAGAGAAAATGGCGTGAGATATTAGAACAGAACCAGCTGCTGTGTATTATTACTGATTTTCAGTGTCTGCCATGGGAAACCGTTCTTTCTTCTCTTTTTACAAGGCCTGCTGAAAGATGGGGAAGTGTGTTCTTTTTTTTTTCTTGTACGCTGAGAAAAATATATTGATGTAAGAGCAATGCAATGAAAACTGGATGAAACAACTACAAAGAATTTAATTAAAAACCAATTACAGAAAATATTTTACTTACAAAGAACACATAGTTAGCCAATATTTAAATTTACAAGTTTAACATAAGTAATTTTTGAAATCTGTTAGCTTTACATGTTTAGTCTTGCAGATAGCATCATACTGCCTTACTTTGGCAGGATTGGCGATGAGGTTGGCGCTTATTTGGCCCACTGTCTCTATTTAGTTAGAAGGGATTGGCGATTGGACGGAGCGTTAGCATTACTTGAGAGTGTTATATTGCTACATTAGTTGTTTTTACAATTCTGCACTTCAGTTTTGATGAATATGTATTTGCCTGCGTATGAGAAAAATGAAATGAAATTATCGAAATAGCATTTTGATATTTTTGTAATTTTTCCTATTTTTAGTTCTTCGTGAGTTGGATATGTTTTTAAATATATCTATCGTTCTGAGAAGAGACTTCTAAGATTAGCATCTAGTTAGGTAATTATCGCGATATATCGCATCTAAGCCTAAGATGAAATTGTAGATTTTCATCAATTTCTTTACCAAATTCTTTAATGGAAGATCTCTATATTTTTCTGATTCATGCCGATGCGATAACTCGAAAATTTTCTGTTTAAACTCGATATTTAACTTTGGAATGAAAAATGTAGATATTGATAACATTTTGAAGAGAAGGGGTGATCGAATTTCTGTCAATTTATTTTTGAGAATTTAAACATGATAATAAAAAAGTAGCGAGTTAGATCAATGAAATTCAGTAATTGGGTTTGGGAATAAAATTATATGCCTGTGATAAGATTTGAACTATTTCTAAAGTTGAAAAGATGTTCTTAGACTTTTGTTTATTTCCTCAATATATCCACAGCAGGTTTCCTCATTAATGGAATCCTTTTAAAAAATCCTAACAATAATATTTTTTTCAGTTATTTAATTAATTCTTGTTGATTTTTAAAACATATAGCCTATATACTACTGTTATTTACTTAGATACTGTCTGTTATTTTGTAACTTCAATTATGTTTTAACTGATTACTTTTATGATAGATATTTTAAATTAATTCTTTTACTTTTCATGTTATATAGAGCATTATTTAGTTTTTGCGTACTTATTTTGTCTTCGGAGACTGTTTAGAACTTTTAAAATGCATATTGTTGTTTTTATATAATTCTAGTATGATTGTAGAAAATGTATTTACAAATTTCTGTTCGCTTTCATTCGAATAAAAATAAAACGTTTAATTTAGCCCAAAAAATATTTCTTTCTGATCTGTTCCTCTTTGAATAAAGAATACCCTTTTGTATAAATTCATTTAAAGTTAATTAAACAGATATTAATAAATAACATAAGAGTCTCAACGATTTTAATGATAAGCCTTATGCTTAAAACTGCAAAAATAATTGAATCTGGAATTTTATTACTATCAAAACATAATATTGTTTTGGGGATGAGTTTTATGGCATCAACGAAAATCCGTACACAAAAAAGAAAAGTTTTATTATCTGCACGAAAATCAGCTTTCAACAACGCGTTGACATTACATTTACGAAAGCTATGATTTTTAAAAAAATAAGTTAATAACTACAGCAAATAAAACGTAGAAAAATGTCATTCTGAGCACGTAATTATATGAAATGAAATAAATAGAAAATGGAATTTTTTTTAATAATAAAGGCGGGACATAGTTTTTTGGATCGTTTTCAATACTAAAGTGACTCATTCGATGAAACCATTAAAATGAATGAAAATACAATTTAACTCACATGAGCACATGGTGCTTGGCCGTTAAAGAAATGATATTCTAACCTGATATATTGAAATATGCGTAGCAGATTTCATTTTAATCTTTTTATTTTATATTATTCTATTTTATACAATATCATATCATTTTTTCATTGACAGAAAATGCGGAAGGATTATGTAGTTTTTTTACCTGATTATTTTTATTATTATTAAAAGATAATTATTGATGAATATTATTTCAATAACATTAGTATTACTTCCATCAATTAAGAAATAAACATTCAAAAAATTATTTCTCTAATTATGCCTAAATTCCTAATAATAAATAGTCAAAAGGAATTAGACTCAGTTTTCATTTAATCCTAAAAATTAAACAGAATTTATCCCATCATTTAATAAAAAAAATATTGCACGTTAAGAAAACCCAAATAAAAAAGAAGTAATATTTTATGAAATTTAAGGACTAATTAATTTAATTTAATTGTGTTGGGAAAGAATTTCATATGAAGTAAATTCAGAAATACCAAAATTACATAATCATCCTTTTGATAGATACGGTTCCCCATATCTAAAAAAAAATTGGCTTAACGCAAATTTATGAGAGGATTTTTTTATTTAACTCTCTTTTGCTGCAAGAAAATATTAATAGTTCCTCAAAGTTTCCAGAATGAGATTAGGTTTCCAAATTTTGAAATTACCCACCGTTTTGGGGCGGAAATTTTCCACTAAATTCTCGTTTCTCCTCTATTTCAATATTGTCGTCTGATACGTTTCAAAAAAGAAGGAGGAAAATTGACACTTTTGGGAGGAAATGATGATTAATGTTCTTGGAATAGAGGAAAACGCTTTTTTTTTCTTCTTTTTTGAGGGGAAGGCCATCTTTTACACCCTTATTATGCTTCGGAAGAAAGAATGACGTGAAGTATTTACTATAGTAAAAACTGCGGTGTTTTGTCACTAACTGTTTGTAAATTTTAGAAGATTAAGCCTATTTTTTGCTATCCTAGCATGAGAAAAGTAGAACTGATCCTGTTTTGAGAAGATGAGAAAATTTCATAGTTTCTTTTCCAATGAAATCCTGCTTTAAATTATTCTGGTTATACACTAACTTTCCTCAGTTTGTCCTCTGGTAAAGTAAATAACAAATAAACTTATTTTGACTTTACGAAGTAAAAAAAAGAAAGGAAAGTCAATTCTCTGCATTTTTATATAAATTTCATATTTCCTATAATAATTCCAATTTTAAATATTTAAAAAAATTCACCTTAGAATGGATTATTATTTTAAAATCTTGCAAAGTTAGATTTAAGGACAAATACTTTTATTATGATTACATTTTTTTCCTTTTATCCTCAAAGTTATTTGTGTGTTTAATCGATTATATAATACTTTATCAAGAACTCTGGTTTTTATTTCTAAAAGGAAGAAAACGTATTTTGTTAAACATGTCTCCCGACTTTCTTATTCCAAAATTTATGACTGAAAAGAGCATATTAAGATCAAGAAATCCTAATAATTTTTCCTCCTTTAAAGAAAATACAGCATTTATTAGCGTGCTTTTTGCAGTTGAAAAAAAGGGTATAAAAAGGGCAAAAATAAATTAATAAGAACTTATAAGGAATAAAATAGTGGAAGTTTCTGATGCCCTAAAAATGGGAAGTTTTATAAAAAACTAAGAAGCAACTTTTTGAAGCTTGTAAGAACGTTAGAAACAGCTTATTTAAATTTCTTTTTTTAATCTTTCAGATTGAAGATTTTTAAAAATTCATCTAAAAATTGAAGGAAAAAAAAACAAATAAAAAAGAATGCATAATCTTAAGAAAAAAGTAATCTGAAGGAAATACAAAAAATGATATTTCAGTTTGTAAATTAATTAATTATGATGTAAATTTTATCTAGCAATAAAACAAATTCTTAAAAAAAAATTTTTTGGTAATTCATTTTAAAATTCGTTTGAAAGAAACTTTGGTAATTCATTTTAAAAATTCGTCTAAAATCGAAGGAAAAAAACAAATTAAAAGAATGCATAATTTTAAGAAAAAATTTATCTGAATGAAATACAAAATAACGATATTTAGGTTTGTAAATTAATGAATTATAATGTAAATTTTATCTAGCAATAAAACAAATTCTTTAAAAGACATTTTTTGGTAATGCGATTTGTTTAATAAACTAATAACAAAAGGGCATTTACAAATATGATAATATTCACATTCAATAAATTTCTATATAATAAAATTTTGGACAGAATTTTGCATTTGAATGATACGTATGTTGTTGTTGTTTTTGAATAAAAAATTTTTAGATGTTTTTAACGCCTTAATTTCCCTTTATTCCTAATTTTCCTACAATGCAGGATAGTATGTTATGTTTACAAAAGCATATATATTTAAAAATTAAAGCTTTACAATATATAACGAAAAGACTACAGAAAATGATAGAGATGCTAACAATAATAATAATTATATATATATATATATATATATATATATATATATATATATAT
>JAOUZG010048027.1:253150-270821 GCA_026289955.1 Argiope argentata
TTTCAAAAGATTTCCAAGATTCCCAAGGAAAAAATTGCTCTTAACTATAATATAGCTGAATCCTGTAAAAAAAAGATAAAGATTTTAGAAGTGAAACTAGTAAGAGGATTACTTTACACATTTTATTAATTTTTGAATCGCTCGTTATACAACACAGAGATAAAATCAATAACGATCGAGTCGTGAATGAAAATGAAATAAAAACATAATATAGATCAATTAATGGATAAGAAACATTGCTAACACAAAACTCTAGATTTAATTCATTTCAAACTATGATAAAATTTTTTAGCCTTTTTAAATAAAAGCGGTTATTATACAGTATTTTATTAAACAGTAAAAAAATTAATTTAAATAATTAATCATCCTTAGCTTTTGATATAAAAAAATGTCGAAGAAAATTCCAAGAGAAATGTGTTAAAGGACTAAGAATACATAGTTTTCGTTAGAAATTTTCAGAAAATTAATGAAAATAGAGAGATCAGTGTAAAAAAATGTTTAATGGGTGATGATTTTGAGTTTTAAAGCCGAATTCTCCACAAAATATATTTTTGAAAATCATCTAAAATTTTCAAATCAATACTGCCAAAACCCTGGAAGATTTCTTCCATTTTTTCACAGGTAAGGTATTTTACTCCTAAAATTATATAAGCAAACTTACATAAGTCTAAAAAACCTTGAGAGTAACCGAAAGAATCAAGCAAAATCAATTAACTCAACGGTAAATTCTACGTTTACCGTTGAGTTAATTGATTGAGTATTTTCAGCCCACCCCCGTGAAAGACCCAAAAGCCCCGCACGGGAAGGATGAATCTATTTGAAGTGTAATTAAGAGTTTTTCTTCCCCCATCAAGGAGAAATGGCGATAGTTAATTGGCGCGGCTAACGTTGGCTTCTTTTTATTCCCAGTCGGTCCTGGGATCATTGGGAGATGGTTCATTGGGCCATTTGAACGAGGAGAAAGAGCTGCAGTTGCTGTTACAGCTGGGAATTTGATGGAAAAGCAGAGAAATTGTAGCATTTATGTTTCAGAAAGGATTTTAGATAGGAATTTGCTGATTCTTTTATAATGAAACTGTTCAATTGGGAGTAAAGATCAATAACCTAACAGTTCATTGCTACAATGTAACTACCACCCGTGGTTTACTTTGCTAAGATTATTTTTCCAATATTCTTTTTTTAAATAGCTAACTCCTATGTTGTGGATAAATATATGAAATTAACAAATTCCCGTAGATCAAATCACATTTCAAAATTTTAAACTAGCGTTTATGCAATTGGCGATATACAGCAGATATCAGTCATTTGGTGCAGTGCAAAAAATTATTTCTATTAGTTGGCTTAAAATTAAACTGCTTGAATACAGAATATTGGCTTTTCTTCTTTATCCTTATAAAATCCATTTCACTGCGTTTTCATCCTATCTTATACATCTTATAAAGAACTATACTTAAAATTTAAAAGACAGTTTGTATTTTTAAGTTAATTCTATACATCCTATTGTATGTAATATATATATTAAGTTTAGGGGATCCATTATTATTTTACAGCCATCTACAAATAGAATAATGGATTTTTTTCCCATTATTTTCAAAATTTTCATATTTAAGGAAAATGATGGAAAGAAATCCATTATTTTTTCGGTAGAGGGCTGTAAAATAATAATGCCCTTTTTTTACCCATCTTAATATTTCATTGGTAATTGCATGCATCATACTGAATGTTTTTCATGCAGAATCTCACCATTTTGTTTGTCTATATACTCATAAAGCCCCTATTATTATGTTTAATGTTTATCTTATAAATTTATGTAAAAAATATAATGAAAAAGTATAATAAAGTAACCGAGAAGGAAAACCTTTTTTTTTAGTAAAATTAATTATATTTAGCTACATTAGATTTTCTGCCAAGAAAATAGTTCTTATACTCTGTGATAGATAATAAACTTTTACTTAAATAGTCGTCAATATGCATAAAAACAGAGCTTACGAAATTAATTTCGCTCTGTTTATCTCTAGTCAAAAAGAAAATAGTAAAATTGTCACTTTTACTATATACTAATCGCCTTTGTCGACAAGTTTATTTCAACGAATTAAGGGTAACCAAAATCTTCTATTCAATTTATTAGATAACGCCTGTTTAAAAGTTGATTTAACAATGCATTTTTAAACTTCAGATTTTGACAGATGTAGAACTTGTACTGTTTTTAAACACTTACATCATTCTATTAAATGCTCTGAGCATTCGAAAGTCACAACCAATTCAGGAGAGTTTGTGTAAATTCAGCATCGTTCTGTTCGATGTTCTAAGCATTTATAGCACAGACACCAATTCGCGAGGGGTTTTGTAAAATTCAGCATCATTTTGTTCAATGTTCTAAGCATTTGTAGATCAGACACCAATTCTCCAGAGTTAGATTTAATTCATCTGGTTTTAAATCAGCTCTTTTTCTTTCATGCTCCTTGCAAAACAAATATACATTAAAAACTTTTGTCTTCATTTTTTAAAATTATTTTTCAAAATGTTTCTGAGTAAAATAAAAAAGTTTAATTGTTCACACCGAGCTTAACTAACTGATTAGGAAATTACTAAATTAAATTAAAACTAATTTCTGAAACCTGTTCCAGTACATGACGAGATAAAAAAAATTCTTTGCCCTTCTTTAGAATCTTCAGTTTATTATTTTGTTAAACTGCCTATAGATTTATATAGCTTTTTAATTATCTATAGAATTTTATGCAGCTTATTAGCAATTTATTCCTTTTTTTCAAGTTTAATTAATCATCTTAATTTTTTCTTTATTCTTAGTTGAATTTGTTTAAAATTATAGGATTGGTAAGGTACCTCATTTCTTATAAACACTGTATTTTCCACATTTGCCCTCAAGCTCTAACTTCAAAATAATGATGCCCTTAATTTATTTACCTCCACACACCACCTATTCCCGAGCAAAATTTTGCTCAGTTTTTATCGTAAACAACAAATTCACTCAATCACAGTTTTAAAAAAGGGAAAAACGGAGATTTTAAAGAAAATTTGAGAATAAGGAACTACATTGAAGTGTCGATTTTTCTCGAAAATATATGTTATTATTTTTAATTCAATATTATTAATCTTTGAAAAACTTTTTATACTTCAGTCGGCAATTTGTTTCTGAAAAAGTATCTTTTATTATGGGTTGTTATAAATTCTTATATTTAAAGTATGACATCAATTTTTTTTTGCTCAACCACTTTTAAAGGAATATCATATCCTTGTCATTTATCCTGTTCACCTTTTATGTCCGGAGGTTAAGTACACTAATTTAGGCAATCCCTCGTGTTCCCTTAAAATTGGCAAATCAGTGAACGATTTTGCTCTTGCTCGTTATGTCAAGTTAATTTAATTGTTAATTATGTTTTAGATGAATGTTATTATTTCTGTTTTCTTCATTTGCTTTTTTTAATTATTATTATACACATAATTTTTGAGGATAAGCTAGTTCATGTGATTATTATCCATTAAAATTTTCAATGTCTTATGTCCTTTAGTCTCTTGATATTTTCTTCAGTAAGATAATTTTAAACTTCAGATTTTGATAGTCATGTAATTATTACAGAAGACTTATTAATCCGTACTGTGCATTGTACTATGTATCCTTTTAATTTTTTGACACCTTCCTGAATAATTTAAACTTTAAATTAAAAGGAAAGTTTCAATTAATATAAAAACCATTTTTTCATATATGCACTATTTTAGAAGGTTTCAATCAATTTTTATTTATATTTTCCCGATTTTCTTTCACCTTCTCTAAAATTTGAAATTCATCTGAAGCAGAAATGATTAAACCAATTAATTGAAAAACTTTTTTGCTCAAATTGAACATGCAAAATTATATGTGGTATTAAAAAAGTACATATATAATTATTATTACAAAATTATAAGCGCCGGAAACAGAATCGTTCAGCATTTATATGTTATGCATACACTGAAGACAAAAAATGTAAAGAGTTTTGTAATCATTGCGATTACAAACACTAATAATTTTTTCCGTGTGTTTTTTCTCTTAGAGAGATATTAAAAATTCAAAGCACTGATTAAAAGCAACTTTATACAATTTCAAAAATTTTCATTCTAAAATATGACTGTGAAACGTATCATCCTTATTTTAATGGCATGAGAGTTTCATACTTCTTAGAAAAGACACATAACTCAAACAAAAGGCAGCGCTCAGATTTTTTTTAAAAAATTATCTGTTTAAAATCAAAGAAAAACCACAACCATCATTCGTCTCCACTACAAGATCTACTAATCACATCATTAAAAAAGACAAAATAACCTTTCACGGCGGTGGCGGTGAATTTCGCCAGAAGACGCCAATGGCGGCCAAATATCACATTTATCTACATTGTACAACAATCTTAATTTTATGTTTGTTTAAAATCTCTATTTTGACAACTTTTTAAATCTCTTTGAATATATTTCAGTACATCTACAAATAAAATTTGAAACGGAAACATCTACAGTTATATATAGAAAAGAATACAAAATAGTACATAAATAACGAATTTATACAAAAACATTACAAATGTTTTCATAATATTGATTTATCGCATTGCTTTTGTGAAACTTATTTGAAATTGATCTTCGTCAGACAAAAACGCTAGGTAAACATTTGCAACATTTTTAAAAGTAAACATTTTTTTTTTACCTTTAGATACCAAAGCAATAATCCGAGGTATTTTTGAGTCTTTATTCTGATAAACCTTTTCTGGATTCATTAATACAGATAAAAAAGGCAGAAGTTTCGACGTAAACAAATCCAAATAAATTCTCATTAAACGCCTTCGGGATTCATTTCATTTGTCGATCTAGAAAAAAAAATACTATCTTTTATAAATATTCACTTTGCCGAATGTTTTGAGCATATCTTCTTAATGAAAACACTTTCTTAATTCCTCCATTTGCCGTGATAAACATCTTTGGTGATACTAATATATTCTTGGATGTAAAAGAGGGTTTTTTTGGGAAAGGTTAGACACTTAATTTATTAATCCCTTTGGGTTTCATTAACGTGACAGTCTCATAACTTTACTTCACATAAGCGAAAATAATAAGTCCTGCTTGTAGTTAATATGAGATGTGCGTTAAAGTGAATATAATTTAGTTTGAGACTCTGAAAATTATTTTATAGAGCGTTAACATATTTGTACGCCAAATTTTAACGAGTTATAAGTACTTTTTATTAATTTTTTAACGTATTAAACAAATTCACATCTTTTTCTTATCTTTATCAAGAATATTGGAAGTGCAGAGATGGTTAATCTTCATTAGAAGTCGCTGCTTTCATATAGACATTAAAAGGCTCTTTAATTTTTAAGCACTACATAATTTGAGCCTATTTATTACTGTAACCCCCGTTGGGCACCTCGTATTTGGGGATAAGATGTTTCCGGCACGGTGGTTGGATCTCGCCAACCTGGTGGATACATTAATGAGGGGATGGCGAGACGTACTTCCTACAGGAAGGGTTCTTCCATGATC
Organism: Argiope argentata; assembly: GCA_026289955.1. Classification (NCBI taxonomy): domain Eukaryota; kingdom Metazoa; phylum Arthropoda; class Arachnida; order Araneae; family Araneidae; genus Argiope; species Argiope argentata. The sequence continues at coordinate 258,674 of JAOUZG010048027.1, forward strand.
GGTGGTGGACCTTAAGAATCAACCATAGTTCAGGCCAGTGTTGCTGTTACGGTTGTCCAGTTATCCAGTCATTGTGGTTTAAATCCATGTGCCTTCATGACGGGTCGGAGAGTCTGGTATGATTTATTTGAAACTATTCCCCGGGCACCTCAAATTTGGAGATAGGAAATTTCCTCAAGGTGGTTGGTTCTCGTTACCTTGGTGGATGTAAAAATACTTTGGAGTAGCTACCTCTTACCGTGCTGGGAATACATCCTTTGGAAACGGTTGTACCGTAGCCGGTGAAGGCGATTCGGACTCAACCATAGCTCTCGCTTATGCTATCACGGAATCCAGTCATTCAGATTTGCCAGTATGCTTTAAGGCAGGTCGAACTTCTCTAATTGTCTCTACCTGTGATTGAAAAGATAAATATTTTAAAATTAAGAAAAAATAATTTGTAAATATTATTTTTTCTTAAATGAGGGTCAATAAAACTATGCATAATTTCTGAAATCGGCATTTTTTAGTAGTGTAGACATTGCACTGTCTATTCTAAATAGAAAAAAGTTCTATTTCTGCAGTTCCTAGACCGTTCATTAGATCCAATTTCAAAAATTAATATTCAAATATCAGCGATAAACTGAATGTTTAGTTATTTTCACATTAACTTCTTATGTTGCTGTTCCCTTTTTTCCAGGGATGAAAACTATCTAAAGAAAGTATGGCATTCACAGCAATAACTATATACGAGTATAACCAAAAATGGTGTTGTTTAAATTAGTTATATTATTAAATTATTTATAAATGAGTTATAATTCAATCTCCCATAAATATAATTTTCATAAACTGTAAAGAATTCTTTATATTGCAATTTAATATCACTCGTAGTGGTTTTATCGAAATTTTCTCGCATACTTGCATTTAAAGTGATTCTCAATTCTTCATAAAACTCTGGGCTTTTGTGCAAGACCGTAAATGAGATAAGGGCTCAGGTTTTTATTTTCAGGGTCTTGCGAGTAAGAATTTTATAATTGAAATCGAACATGCATGTTTGACTAACTGAATCCATAATTTGACGTGAAATTTTAATAAAAAGATTACTTATTTCACTTTCTTTAATCAATAATTGCGTTTATAAATTATAGCATTTACGTACATATGTAGGTATAGACCGATAGATTGTAATCCTTTGAAAACATTAGATTCGAACTTCGATAAGGGTCTACACATTTGGCATATAGGCTGAGATAGCCTGTCTGGTAGAGCGTTGGACTCGTATTCCCTGGGTTATAAGTTCGAACCTGGGTGGTTGAAGATTCCCCGAGTGTGTGGTGGCTGGAGGTAGTTAAATCTTTCATAGTCAAAAAGTCCTCCATGTCGAGAGTTACACCACTTGGGGTACTAGATCAGGAGTGATCGTTCTCTATTCCAGGTATAAATTACGATCTGTGAATGAAATGCATGAATGAAGTCCGCCCCGTAAAAAATTGTGTGTAGCACTCTTAATCCTAGCTGGCGCTACTTCAAAAACAGGTGATGCTTAAATCTGCTGATACATCAGCGGGCTTGTCCATTAGTAATAACAGCAACAGCAACTTTTGATACCAGATTTTATACTACTAACTTATGTCTGTGGGCTGGGATAGCCTGATTGGTAGAGCGTTGGACTCGTACTCCTTAGGCTACGAGTTCGAAACTCACCGGCCAAAAGAAACCCCGAGTGTGTGGCGACTGGTGTTCGTTAATTCTGTTCGTGGTCGTAAAATCCTCCATATCGAGAGCAATACCACTGGGGGTACTGGGTCAGAGGTAATCGTTCTCTGTTCCAGATCTAAATTACGATCTGAGATGTATGAATGAATTTGCATGAATGAAGTCTTTCCTCTAAAAAGAGTTGTGACGTGTGTGTAGCTAAGTCGTATTCTTGACCCTAGATGGCGCTACTTGTAAAACAAGAGATTCATATCTCCAGCTTAAAATCTGCTGATGTATCAGCGGGACTTGTCTATGGCAAATGCCATAAGTAACAAAAACACTTATGTCTGTAGTTCTTCGTTTGGAAAGTCAAATCGATTCACTTCCTTTGAACAAAATTTGATTGAAAATCTATATCTTTTTAAAACGATACATAAAAAAACAGCCATCCAGTTCATAATAATTCTGATCTATTATATTCAGATATAGACAGGTGTAAAAGAAAATGTTGGGAACCTTGGAAGATCTGAAACTTTAGGATTCTCCATAATCAAAAGATCGAATTACTATACCACCTTTCTAGGATGACTATTCCTATAAGAACATAGAATATAGATTGAAATAAGTAATTTTACTTGCTTCAATTCTTTTTTTTTTTTTTTTGCATTTCAATTTCTGAATCTCAGTTTTGTTGCATTTTCTAGAAAATAATTTCGAACTTTTTCCGATATATTTATGATTTAATTTTACATTTTAGATCATGTGATTTCTCTTATATAGTAATTCTTAATAATCAGATATCAATTTTATAAAGCCGTAAGAGCGCCAAAATTTAATCCTGTCAGGGAAGGCGATTAAAATGAATGAATCTTGCCAATTAATTTAAAATACATTTAATTAATTAAAAGAGCATGATTTATAAGTTGATTTGCCATGGACAAGTCCCGCTGATACATCAGCAGATTTTAAGCCGGAGATATAAGTCTCTTGTTTTACAAGTCGCGCCATCTAGGGCCAAGAGTACGACTTAGCTACACACAAGCAACAACCCTTTTTAGGGGCGGACTACTTTCATGCAAATTCATTCATTCATCTCAGATCGTAATTTAGATCTGGAACAGAGAACGATCACCTCTGACCCAGTACCCCCAGTGGTATTAATCTAGATATGGAGAACGACAGACTTTACGAGGGCCAGCCGCCACACACTCGGGGAATATTTTGGTTGGTGAGTTTCGAACTCGTAACCTAAGGAGTACGAATCCAACTCTCTTAACCAGGCCATCCCGGCCATTGAACAACTATTTGGGACAATAACTTTTAGTAACAAATATGCTTTAAAATTATACCCAAGACATCATGTTTACTGTTTGCTTCAAAGACTGGAACTGATCATTGCAGCGGCCGCCAGAAAACAGAAGGTAAACAGCTACGGTTACAAATGTGGTAATATACTATTACATAAATAAGTAAAATCATATAAAATAACAAATTTTCAAATATTTATCTATCGCATGACTCAAAATTAATATTTTTGATAAAATAATTATTATTAACAGACGAAACTTATCAAAAGTTTTAACAAAACTATCCATCTTCATATGATTTAGGTATATTTATCGAAGCTTCTCGAATAATTAGTAGCGACTTAGTATGCAATACATTTTAAATGAAATTTCCTTCTAAGTGATTTAGTCATTATTCAATCAACGAAATCCCTTCGGATGAGCACATCTCGGAGGATTAGGAATATTTAATAGAAACGATCCATCATCACATGATTTAATTATCTTTCCTGGAATTACTCTAAATATGATGCATTTACTTATTAAAATATGAAAGCATGAGGTCCCTTCGCCTTAATTATTTAATAGAAATTGGGCAGTAATTGCTTTAGATAGCGCTTTGCGAAATGAAATATAATTCTGGTTTTTATATAATTATATGCATTCTTTAATTCTTGAAAACACCGAAACAATTTATTGGTAATTTAAAATGTAAATAAATTATTAAAAGTAATCTTTTGATATTGCATTTGCTTACGGAATAAATTTTTTTAAAGAAATACATTTATAAATAAAGATTCTGGGAAAAAAACTATTTACATTTTTTTTTTTTGAAAATCAATGCATCAAGGAAAAAATTTTCCTTTTCCTTTATTCCGACATGCAGAAAAATATATTTACTTTATGACAAAGTTTTTTTTTCACGATTTGCGTCGACATGTTTCACATTCTAGATTTCCTAAATTTGAACGTTTTCTAATTGAGAAAGTTTTCTAAGTGATTTTGAATTGAATAAAGGAGCATATCAGAAAATTTGAGTTTAGTTAAACTATACTAACGTCCTATTTTAAAGGAACACTAAGTTTAAGTTCAGTTATTTCGAATCTAACCTCGTAATTTTGAACAGCTGTCAAATCCCGAGGACGATACCTGAGCTTGGTACATCCCTCTTCACATCACAACAGCGGGAGGACGTTTGCCCCGGATGTATTTAATGTTCAGTAGACTCCCTTACGCGATATAATCGGGTTTTAAACATGAAACCCAACGGTTCACGAGCCGAGACCTTACCACCAGGCACTGCAGACTCAGGAAGTTTTGAGAATTTAATATTGAATTACGTTCAGAAAGGTGGCCTTGAAAATTAAAAAAGGCTTTTTTCTGACTGATTCAATGAAACAATAAAAGCTGTAAACTCTATCTTCTACAGATTTCATTAATGACACCAGTCATCCAAGGACGGTCTCCTCTATGTTAGGGCTTTTTTGAAATATTTTTTTATGACAAACATAACATAATTGTAAATAAACTTTAAAATTTTCAATGAAAAATGTATTTATTTAAATATTCAGATTTTGCATGATATTACCTTTCTTGAATGTACAATTTTTAAAATATAATACAATTAAAAAGTATTTCGCTTTTTAAAGTGTTGAGTGCAAGGCTCACAATGGAGAAAACTTCCGTGGTTTGAAGTGCTTCGGTTGCATGGCTCAAGCATTTTGGTCGCAAAAATGAACGGGCGAAAATTTACTTTTGCTGTTTACAATTATGTGAATAGGGTATTAAAGAAAATCGACAATTATAAACAAAAATTATCACTTGAATCAAAAGGGACTTAGGGATCTCCTGTTAATTGCCTGCTGGATTTTTCTTGTATAATATTTGGGGTTTTTTTTTTACATTGATTCTAAAATAAATGTATAAATTGTAAATAAATAATTTTTGTTATCACTCTTATAGAATTCTCCTATAGAATGAGCTGTACCAGAATTCATCAATCGCCTCCTTTAACTAAATTATTTCCCCTCCCCCCACCTCCTATTTCTGGAATGTTAGAGAACAAGCATTTTTTCAGTGATTTTTCACTTAACAAAATTTCTTACTGGCCACGGTCATTTCAATGACTATCTCAAGAAATTTGGAGTATCGAAGACTGATCCGAGCTCTTGCAGCGTGGGTGGAATTCAGAATGCCGAAAACTTGCTTTTTTGCTTCCAAAACTTCCTGCAGGGGAGAAGAGATTTTAATTCGGATCTCAATGTCTGTAATATTCAGTTTCCGCGTTCTCTTCAAGTTTTGATCCCCCACAAAATGATTTTTTCTCATTCCGTAAATTTATTGCCTTTCTTGCTTCAATTTTTGATTAATCTTTTGTTCTTTTGCATTGTTCTTTCCTGTTGATTTCCCCTTTATTTTAAGCTCCTTTTTATCTATGTATGCAGTTGTTTCTACTTATTTCTGTAAGCCTTGTGTTGTACTTTGTAGTGCACAAGGATTACCTTGTTACCAATTAAAAAACACTACTCATACTACATAAATAGCTCCACAAACGCTCAAAAAAGAAAAAAAAACCATGCAATCGCTACACACACGGCATACACCTTGCACTATAATTTATTACTGATTTTCATTTCAATAAACGGAGAATTCACATTTGTACAGCATCATCTGCTGCTGAGTACAATATGCAAGAATCCGGACATAAACAGTTTTAATTGTTATCCAGCAATGTCTCCTGATATGGATTCGGATCACTTTGGGTTAAGACCCATTTTGATATATATGGTAACTAAAAGGAGGATCAATATGCAAAGATGGCGGCACAGGAAAAGAGTGTGGATATAATTGTCCCCAAATCAAATGGTGTCTTAAAATGGGAGTTGTGAGAAGAAATTAAGCTGCAATGGTTTGACAGATGGTATATGTCCAAAAAAGGAAGATTAACTTGCGATTTTATTCCTAATCCTGAAATAAAAATAAGAAGATACCATCCCCTGGTAATACAAATTATAGCAGGGCATGGGAGATTTCCTGCATATTTTCAAAGATTTGGAAGAATGCAGGAAAATCAATGCATTTGTGGAGGAATCGATAATGTTGACCACTGTTTAAAGGAATGCACAGAAATATCCGATCACAGAAAACATCTGCCAGTTGAAAATAATGACGTGAGTTCAGTACTGATGGTAAAAAAGAAATCTTAAGGCTCTGAAGGACATGATGTCTAAAATGGTCAGTTTTTTGCCAACTGTTTGAAAGTTTGTACAGGAGGAGATAAGTATTTGACCACTTTGGGGCCAATTAACTCGAAGAGAATATCAGTTTGACAGATTCGGTCAATGTAAGGATGGACATTGCTACAGTCCATTGTCGGCCACAACAAATCCTGTCGAGACTGCTAGGTTCAGTGGTGGATGAGTGGTCGGCTGTACATAAGAAGGAGGAGTCAAATCACACAGTGCACCTAGAGCCACAAACTGATCATTCTTGAAAAACGTCAAGGGCTCTATGACTATGCTTTCATGCCCCTTTTAGGAATGTAATTGTTTCATGTTCCTTGCATACTTTATGTTTACTGGAGCGTTTAATAAGTATAGGCTAGTAAAAAAAACTCTAAGTAAAATTAAGTTTCTATGAATAAAAACTTACGCAATGTAAAGTTTTAATAAGAGATTATTAAAACTTTTACATTGCGAAGAGATTCTAATTCCTTTTCTTCACAACTAACTTATTCCTTTTAACAAACTCAATAGATAACGCTGAGATCCCTTAATTACTACTTAGGTTGACGAAGCACATGTACTGGTCATGGTTGGCTTGAGAAGCTTCGAATGCGTGTGTGTTTAATGTAGTTTAACGTGGTGCTTTTGTATTGCTTCTCTTTTTATAGGGTTTGTCGGAGTTTTTCTGCCAATTAGTGTGTTTTCGGTTTTTATATTTTAATGTTATTTTTTTTCGTTGAGTGGTCTTTTGTAGTTTTCTTGGGTTTGGAAGTGAAAATTCGCTTGATATTGCATATTTTATTATCTATTATATTTGTGATACAGGTTTTATTTCTAAGGTCTCAATTTTCGAGGATTTTTGATTCACAAGGGGTCATTATTTTTGGATGAAAGTCAGAACCCGCTCAGAAAATCCTTAGTTTGAATCCCTACCAGAGGGTGTCCCCTGAAAAAAAACTTCTGGCCGGATTCCTTATTTCTTTATTTTATTTTTTTCATTAAATATTTTTTATTGCTAATTCAGAAGCTAGTTTAATTTTTATTGGGATTTTAAATAGGGAATTGCCTTTATTTGATCTTGTTGTTCAACAAATTTCATCAGTATAGATTAAAACCGTAGATTTGCACACAAAACATTGGTGACTGTATCGACTCCCTACAAAAAATATAAGTATACAAAACTATGAATTTAATTATAAACTAAATCTTCAAAGGAATCAAAGTCTTTTGGGACCTTGAGTCGTTTTACGAGGTATGATTTTATTTTAAATGTGGATTTAGAGCTGATAATGTTAATTTTCAACATTATACTCCTTAAATCTTCTTTGGCTTGCATATCTATCTATCTATCTATCTATCTATCTATCTATCTATCTATCTATCTATATATCTATATATATATATATATATATATATATATAATTTGGGTATTTGTGGAACATTATAACTATAACAAAGTTCTTTCTTAATTCAAGTAAATGCAAATAGTTTGGTATTTCATTTTCTGTATTTGTAGTCATCTAATTTTTCATTTCTGGTGTACAAGTATTCGAATATGAATAAAACTTTTCTTGGGTGGAAAAGATTTACATCACAATTTTGATAATCATCATCGTCTTCGCACTTTACAATTTGTGCGAATTGAAGCTACAAGTGGAAATATTTCAAAATTAAAATCTCTGAAATACCTTCAGCGTGGTCATATATTCATCATCTGGAAGCAAAATCAGGCAGCAGTAATTGAGTGGCAATGAAAATTATGGAAAAGTATGAAAGCATGGCTATATCGCAGCATAACTGACTTGAAATGGAAAAGTGCATAAATTCTAATTTTTGTGGTTTCTTTTGTCAAAACATTTATGTAATTATGCTTTCTCATTTAAATTTTATCCACATTCTTAACAGCATTTGTTACAATTAATAGTTTTATAGCCCATGGTAATTCCAGTAACCTTAATAGACAAATATCAATTATTAGACAATTAACAGACTAATATATTTTTAAGCTTACATTTTACATTCTATAGATTTTTCAGTGCGAAATTAAATTAATAAAATATGAATAGGAAATCTGCTATCCATTTTTCAATGTATCATGTCAGAATATCATATCTTGAACGGCCAAACACCACGTGCTCGCGCGAGTCAAATGATATATTATATTCCTTTGGATTGTTTCATTGAATGAGTCACTTTAGTATCGTAAAGTATCCAAAATGCTTTGTCTAGCATTTATTGTTTTAAAAACATTTCACATTTCCTATTTATTTCCTTTGAACGTACTCGGCAACGTGATTAAAATGAGATTTTTCTTGGTTTTATTTGCTGTAGTCATTAACTTTTTTAAAAAAATCAGAACCTTTGTAAATGCAATAGCAACGCGTTATTAAAAGTTGATTTTTTGAGATGTTCGTGCAGATAATAAAATATCAATTTTTCCCCAATAGATTTTCTTTGGCGCCAAAAACCTCATCACATAAATAACATCATGTTCTGATATGATAATAATTGGTGTAATTTCACTACGCATTATTTTTAAAATATAGTAAAATATTTACGAATAAAAATATTAAAACAAACATTTTAGATAAATTATTACAGAAAAGTTAAATTTGTACCTGATTTCTCCAAGAAATGGGATTTTTGTGATTTTTAAAAATTATCTTACGAAATTTTTATTTTTTGTTACTAACACATTTTTTTCAAATAAAAAATAGAGTTTAACTTTTTGTTTACTTTATCCTTTGAATCCCAGCTGGGTTAAAAGAGGCAGTTCCTGAAAGTATTGAATATGTATATATAAATATAAAAGAATTTATTTTTTCCAACACTTTCATCTTTTTAAATTTAATGCCTTACTTAGAGCTTCAAAAAAGTAATTACTTTCCTTTCATTCTGAGCGTTCCCATTTACTTTAACTTTCAAGCACATAAAATTTCCTTTTTTTTTTCTCAAAATCAAAGGTTTCTGCTCTATATTTTATTTATTTTTATTCCTTCTTTACACATTTATGCGTAAATTATATTTTTAGTTCTCCAGTGAAATATGTAACCGAGCTAAATTCATAAAATGAATTCATTTGTGGAATTTACATACCATACTTTAGGGTGTCCTCACAAAGAATAACTGTTTTTCTCCCTTAGAAATGTTATTGAAATGACATTTTTAATGCTTAGTCTTCTTTTGTTATGATAAAGCTGACTTTTATATGATTTTGTTGAGTGGTATTTATTTAGTTAATGGTATAAAGACCAGATTTGACCCAGCAGCATAGCGTTCATGTTAGGAAAATAAATAAATAAATAAACACTCATATAAAACAATTTTTCCCGAAAATATTACAAGAATAGAAATTATATGATTATGTTTAGAAAATTTGTTGGGATTTGACTTTTCAACAGAGAATTACTGTAGAAAAATAAAAGTTAAAATAAACAAGTCTCTGAAACAATTCTTTTTCAAAACTATTTCAATAATATGTGAGGTGATTTCCTAGGGAATATGAGTTTTTTCGATTTCAGCTGAGTGTCACGGAGTGCGTAAACTCAAGATTCTTCAACTCGAAAGATAATAGGCGAATAGAACAATGAGCTAACAATTAAACTACTTGGTAAATAATTGCACTTACGTAAATACAAGATAGTAAATAATATATTACTAATAAGCGTGAAGTAATGAAGATTAAAAGAAATAGTTTTTAAATGAAAAATATTCTGCAAATTCGATCCAGAGTCATCTGAAAAGGGAAGTGGCATCTTAATTAGAAATGAAATGTTTATCCCTTTTCATCATTATGAAAAAAAAACCTGGGATTTTTAAGTTGTGTTTCAAACGTTCTCAGTTAGAATTATGACCGTGTATTGTCGTAAACCATATAGTAAAGCAGAAAGCAAAAGAAAGTCACGATGAGAACTCATTCGGAACTTGTACAACTTTAGAAGTTAATTTAACTCAGATAGCACTTCGGTCTCCGAGATTGTATGGAGATTAATGTGAGAAATAAAAGTCTGTGTAAATCAAAAAAAAGTTAATGGGGAGTATGAGTTCCAATGAATAGAAAATTACTTTTTAAGAGCATATAAATTGGAATGATTGCATATATACAACTATAAAATACTTATATATACATTTATCTCTATATCTAAAGTTGAATGGTCATTGTAAGTTTTTTATAGAAGCCAACGGTTTTAATCTATCCTGTTGAAATTTAGTCTGAGCAGCAAGAGAAAATAATGCCTGCATATCTATTTTTGAGAGGCAATATTTATGTAAATACTTAATCGAATATAAAAGGATATATGTAATCCCCATTTTCAGGTGAAGTAACTACAAATACATGTGATGTTACTGTAAAAATCATCAGATATGTAAGTTATTTCTATAAAACTTACTTTCATATTAGATCAGTTCATGTAATAAATAAAGTTTTTTTCCCCAATAAGTATAATTTAGCCTCTCCACAAGTCAGTTCGTTTTACTACATGAAATATGATCCTTGAACTAACTCGGCAAACTTTCCTTAATTGGCCCAATAATCCCACAGAGGAGGGAGATGAATCAATTTTATACACTTTCTCCGTCTGACGTTCGAGATATCAGACAACAAAATAATACATTTCCGGCTGATAGAGCAATCCCGCATCTTGTTCCCATTCCATCGGAAACTTGGGGGTGTCTGAGTTATTGCCCATGGCTCACGAGAGGAGGCAGTAAATTTTGCGACATAAAATGTTCTGATAAGAAGAGATTTCTCCGCTGGGAGGGGGAGGGAATGACAAGAGGTATTGAGCCCCGCTGCCACATTTGATAAATCATGGTGAAAAACGATCTCTTAAACCCTTAAAAGACCAGAGGGAAAGCCCCAGTTGGTTCTAGCTTCAAGAGATTAAACTACCACTAAATTTCACTAGATTAAAAAATGTAGAGATCGGTTTGTAATAAACTTCTATTTCCTTGCAATGTTTGGAAAATATTGTTTGTTCCATTATGGCTGGTAAAAGTCTTATGGAATTACTTGGATTGACGAAGTCAAATTTGAGATGTGACAGAAAATTAAAAAGTTGATGTAAATAGACCTTTAAAATTTGTTACCAATAATTAAATAATCTAATGATATTTTTTTATATTTTTAAAGACAAAACTGAATAAAAAGTGTTAAAATATGTTTTCAGATCAACCCTGAATATAAACTGTTTGAATTATTTGAAAATACTAGGGCTACTGTAGCATAAAAAGTCATACTTGCATTCTTGACTTCAAACTTTTCTGCACTTATAATGTTTACATTATCTATTATATTTAAAAATTATGTTATTATCTTCAACTTTCAATTGAAGACAATTATTAGTCTTAAATAAAGAAATTTTTATTCTCACAATAATCCCCTAACTGGAAATGAAAATTTAGCAGCATTCGATTTATGTATATTTTCAAAGCCTGATCGGATATTACTAATACGAACCAGAACTTCAAATGGAAATGATATACTTCATATCATCTCTATGGGCAAAAACGGAATTTTCATCTTGTGTTTATAAAATAAAAATAAATCATATTTCACTGATCTGAACGGGAAAGTTATATATCTCTCAGAAATAAAGGAGAGACGAAATCCAAACATGAGTGCACGATTTGTAGAAAATATAAATATAAGACACGTTGATTGTTTACTTTCTCTTAGATGAGAAAGCATTTGGAACTGGTATTATGTTGACTTTTTGACCAGAGAAACGCAGGAATCTTTTTTAAAAAATATGACACCAGTAATTTATTATCCATCCACACGGCACGTGGTGGAGTCATCAATGAAGCATTATTTTTATACTTCATTTGATTTATTAATTAGAAAAATGAGAATGAAACAGGAAATAATAGAACGTTTTAGAAAGAAGGTACTATGAACTATATTAATACAAAACTTTGGAAATTAATTACATAAACATTAAACTTTATATATATATA
>JAOUZG010048027.1:284930-297157 GCA_026289955.1 Argiope argentata
TTTTGGTTATATTTTGCATTGATAATCTTAATGTTCCCAGTTATTATTGAATATATTAGAATTAATTGTGACTATAATAATTATTTTTTTATTGTTTACGTTAATTAATCTATTATTATTAATACTAAATATTATTAATAATGATAATAGTAAATTTTTTAAATCATATTGACCTTAATTTATACATGCAAACTATAGATAAATCTCAAATAGAAACTTTGAAAAAATCTTGAATATTGTAATTGCACTCCATTAGGAAATAAAATATCAGTGAAATGCATAAAAAGGCTTATCATTTTATGGAGAGAAAAACTACTAATAAAGAGGATCGATACTGTGATAATACAATAGATAAAATAACTTAAGTGAATGAGAATCAAGAAAAAGAAAGAGAAAGTCAAGTTTGTGTTACTAAGAAAGGATGAAACAACTCGATATTAAGATCAAAACCATAGTTAAATATACTGTCAATAAACAGCGAATCGGGTAGATATTTATTAATAATCAAGTTACATCCTTGTTGATTTCATTTCCAGTGAAACAATATGTGCGTGTTCGGTGGTATTTCTTTGATAAAAGTTGTTCAGAAATTATTAGAAAGAGACTCAATTGACAAAGGCAAGTTTCTTAAAAGCAATCTACATTAAGATATAAATACTTATACTTCAATTAAAAACCGAAAGATTTGATAAACATTTGGAATAAGTTATTCAAAAATAAATAATATTAATAATTTATGTTCTATGTATCATTTTCTGATTAATCCTTAATTTCACTAGCTGATTACTGATGCTGGCATTTTGAAATTTGGCTATTGATACAAATTGTTAAAAAAAAGGAAATTATCTCCTTATGAAAGAAACTTTTACTTATTATTTGATATTAAAGATAGTGTTCACTTTAACTTTTTATCTACTGAATTATTTTATCCTCAGATTTTGAAATCTATTTTTGAACCATTAGTTAAGTTTTGATAAAGAATAAACCCAGAGAGAATGGAAAAAACCTTTTTAATTAATTAAAATAGTTAAATTAAATAAATTATTAATGAAAGATTTTTAATGTTATCATTTAGTTGACATATACTGATTTATATTAGAAATATGTCCTTCGTGTTCTCCCAATTATTCTTAGAGAAAATAGTCATATTGTAAAAATATCAGACTTATTTAAACTAAAGTATCGTCTGTAGATAAAGGGTTAAGGCTACTATGTCATAATGCAATGCACCTACCGATCGTAGTATCCTCAAGATGTCAAAGATTTTGTGTGTGTGTGTGTGTGTGTGTGTGTGTGTGTGTGTGTGTGTGTGTGTGTGTGTTAGATAAAAGCTTTCCTTAAAGCGAAGGGGGGGATATACCTAATAATAACGGCCATTGACTCTTCTTTAGAGACAAAACGAAAAAAATATTTTTAAGAACTCTCTTTTTTCAATCGGTTTCATTACAATAAATTATAAATGCTTTTTTTTTATTTGTTCAGAAAAGTAGCATATATAAAAAATTACTTGGGTGAAATATAAAATTAATTGGTAAAACAATGACAATAATGTTGTAAACAATGTTACAATGAAGTAAATTTTTTATTAATTATTAAAACTTAAATTATAATTTTAAACTAAGGATAAAAATTAAATAACAGTGAACAAAATTTTTAAAGAAAATTTTTCAAAATCTAATCAAATCACCTATTTTTCAAACTTCATGTGAGATCCATAAGAGCAATTATTTATTTCAAAAAACGTATATTTTTATGGGTAATACGTTAGAAGTATAATTCTTGAAATAGCCCGAAAACTTTCTTTAATGGAATCTTATAACCCCAATTCTGGAAGACATAAATCAATTTTATGCTTTTTTCCATCTTTGAAATTTATGGCTTCAAATAACAGCAAAACAAAATATTTCGAACTGATAAAGGAATTTCACATCTTGTTTCACTTCCATCGCAAACTTTCGATGTCGGAATTATTGCCTGTAGCTCAGGAAAGCCAGCATTAGACTTTGAAGCACCAAATACTCTGATAAGAAGAGATTTCGGTCCTGGCCGGTAGGTGGCGCAACAAACGTACTGAGTCTTGCCGCCACATTTGATAAATCACGGGGGAATGAGGGAAATAATGTCTTGAAGTCATAAATATTATTGGCTTCAAAGGCTATGCTTAAGAATACTTGTAAAAGAACCGACATAAATTAAGATAACAAATGTTGAAGATGTTTTGTCCAAACTAGTACTACGAATTCTACTAATTTTAATGTTAAAAATATTATTTTGGATATTTACAAATAAAAAAAATATTTTATACCTTTTACGCTTTATTCCTGCACTTTTATCAGTATAAATAATTTTTATCATCACTTTTTTAAACTAATAAATAGGCATGAAATGGAAAACGACTGCCGCTAACAAACACGCAAGAAAAAGTAAATTCCATTCAATGTTACATAAAACAAGTTTTTTTTTCCATTGCATTTTTAGCGGCAACCATGCAGATTAAAGCTTTTGGGTTCCGGAAGATTTAATTATATTAAAAACATAATTAAAAAGCTTTATTTCTAAAATTCTAAAAAATTTTTCTCTAAGCATGTTATACTGCTTCTAAATAGGATAAAAGATTTAAAGGAAGTAGTATGACTTTAAAAGATGAACATAAAAATTTCACCGCTTTTCTTATTTAATTATCTTAAGATGATTTCTAGAAAACTGGTGGTATCAGCAAGTCCACATACTCTGAGAAAAGAAATTAAAATCCTTAATGCTTGCATTTTAAAGATACCTAAATGTCCTTTTCTAAAGACTACACGTTTCAAAAAACTATCTCTAAAAAAATTGAGCAATAGAAACCAATCAACTTTTTAACGCATTGTGGACTGACTTATAACCCCGCATCTATCTTTTATATAATATGTTTACTGTGATTAAATAAATTGATATCTTTAAGAAGCAAGCAAATTATTAATTTCTGTTGAATTTGAATAAATTAGCATAGAGTAAAATTTAACATTTATCCACCATCAATATTAGTGGAAGTAATAAAATTAGCGAAAACGAATGACAATTGCAATAGTATTCTAATTGTAATTTACTGTAATCAACGTAATTATTTGTAAAAGTTTGAAAATATATATACCATTAATTTTTGAATTCAATCTTAACAATTTGAAATTATTTTCAATAAAATATATACATATAAAATAATTTCTTTTTGGCTTTGCGACTTTTTTTTATATTAATTTTTAAAAAATCCCATTATTTTTATCTACAAAATTAGTGGTGAAAAATGAATCAAAATTTTGTGAATGATTAGAACTATTGGAATTTTTTTTCCAAACGTGTAAGAAATAAAAGTAAATTAAATTTTAAATCCTAAATCGTAATAATATTCTTTTTTTATTTTTAAAAATGCTATATTTCGTGGTTTTTAAAAAAATTCATATACTATTATAGATAATATTATAAGAATACTGTTTATGGCAAATTAATCTTATGAAATTTGAATATTGTGTAAAAAGCATTGAATACTCAAGCAAAGATCAATGCATTAAAATAACAACAAATACGAAAGGCCTGTTTCTTGTTACCAATTGTTGAATTCGTTATGCAATTGTTTTTATTGAAAGAAATAATTCGTCGGAATGTTCATGAAATTAAATCCAACAGTATTATTTATTAGAAAATAAAGTTCCCATTTTGCACTAATTTTTTATATTCTGTAAAAAAAGATTAAAAAAATTAGGTGACCATAGGGATAGATATTATCCCCTACATTAAAAAGTAACGACTATTAATGAAGGATGATGGCAATGGAAAACATTTTATTTTAACGTTCATCTCATATTTTTCGCCGTTGACAGATTTTTTTTAACCATTCAAGATCTTCTAAACGGCAAAATATTTTGATTTTACAAGATGATTTGATCTACAAAAGTTGTTAATAAAAAACAAATAAATAAAGATTAAAATGAAATCTGCTCTTCGTATTTCAATGTTATCATGTCAGAACATAATTTCTTGAACTGCCAAGCACCACGTGCTCGCGCGAGTTAAATTATATTTTTTATACGTTTTAATGATTTCATTGAATGAGGCACTTTAGTATGGAAAAAGATCATTAAAAACTTTGTCTCGCATTGATTGTTTTAAAAAATTATCCCATTTCGTATTTTATTTTATATAGTCATGTGCTCAAAATGTCATTTTTCTAGGTTTTACTTGCTGTAGTCATTAACTTAATTTTTTAACGCAACGAGTTATTAAAAACTGATTTTTTTGAGATGCTCGTTCAGATAATAAATTATTTATTTTTCGCCTCCGGATTTTTGTTGACGCCAAAAAACCTCCTCTCAAAAACAACATCATATTCTTACATGATTAAAACGATTTTTTTAAATATTTTAGCCATTTAGTAACATCGTATTTACGAAATCTTTCAATCATAAAGTGACCAGATTCATTTACACATTCTCGGTTTTCTGAGTACAGCTTGTTTACCATATCCTTCAAAAACGTAAGTTTTTTTATAGATAAAAAATTACAGAAAGAATTGATCAGCAATGCAATGTCAGTCGGCGGTGTTTCTTATTAAAACATATCCTCAATTGGCTCTTACCATAATAAGAATAAAAACTCCTTTGAATCAAAAATAAATTTCCATCAAGACATTCTTATCATCTGAAAATTCATCAGAAATACATAAAAGTTTGACGTATAATTACAGAAGCAAGAATCTTAGAAATATTAGAAAAAAACCCCTTCATTTAAAATAATGAGACCATATCTGTAGAGAAGAAAGTTTAGGAAAGGGTTTTTATTCCATTTTTCCTCAAGAAAGTCTGGATCAGGTGTAACTAATAAGCCGGAGTATTGTCATGATGCAATTGCCAGTGTTTCGTAGTCTACAGGCTTAGATTTTGTAACAAACAATATCTCTCAGACTACGGTGAACTTGTTGATACCCTTTCAAGACGTATTCGAAATCGTCTCCACCATTGTTACAATAAAAATTTTATTATCTACACCACCATCTCAAAAAAATCAGCTTTTAATAACGCGTTGCCATTGCATTTACAAAAGCTCTGATTGAAAATTAATAAGTTAAGGACTACGGCAGATAAAACCTCGAAAAATGCCATTTTCAGCGCGTGTTTATATGAAAAGAAACAAATAGTAATGTGAATTTTTATTGAAAATAAATAAGATACTCAGTTTTTTGGATGGCTTGCAATACTAAAGTGACTCCTTCAATGAACCGATTAAAATGAATAAAAATATAATTTAACTCGCACGAGCACGTGGTGCTTGGCCGCTCAAGAAATGATGTTCTGACATGATACAATGAAATATGCATGGCAGATGTCATTTTTAATTTTTCTTTTAATTAATTGGTTTAATCATTCCATCAGTTGTGTTATCCGCATAGCATGGTCTCCAAACTATGAATTGTTCCGCTTTGAGAATCCCCAGGCTTTTGACAAAACTTGCTACAGTATCTTTGGCTGACTCATTCAATCTACTTGAGAGAAATAAAAAGTCCATCAAACACTAATAATAGCATCTTACTCATCGACTGGCAGCCAGTGACTGAATCACTCGGGAAAAAAAGAAAAAAAATCGTACGCATTAAGTTGTTTTCTTTCACTGCGCATTGGGCCGCTACTTAAGCATTATCACCGTAGACACAAAATTCAATGGCAGATACTTGTTAGATAGCCTCTTATTGTTAAAGAATACCAATTATTTTTAAAGCCCACTAAAGTATAAAAAATTCAAATCAGGCAAATAGTGAAATTATTGTCTGCCCTTTCCTAAATTTATATAAGATGATTCTATCTTTTTCTCTTATTTTTTAAAATCAAATAAGTGGTTATTCTTGACCTGCGTTTTTAATACTCTTTTAATTGGTATAATACAACAAAAGTAAACATTTTTTAAACTACCACTAAATTAAATAAATTATTAGTTTAAATATTTCAAATATTCCTGCGATAGTGTAGCAACTGGACTCTTGGGGTCAAAGTTTTGAGATGTGCTGTTCTATTGTCGGATAGCATGGAATAATTTTATATTCGTAGAGCATATATTCATTACAGGACGTGTAATTGGTAAGGGACGGAGTGCTCTTAAATAAAATGTGTTTCGCCATTTTGATCCTCGTAAAGTGTAATGCATTTTTGTGGCAAAAGAATCCCTATTTTACCAGAGAGTGGAGGATATATCGATAATTGCACCCGATTTTCCTTGGAAGTGTTCCGATGCTGTTAATTTTTTTCTTTCATACAACTGCAAATATAGTTATATTGGCTTTTGTCCGCGCCTCCGTGGAAATTTTGATGTCCACGTGCGCGAAATAACGGTGTGATCATAATGTAAAATGTCATCAAACCGTATCATTATGGTCCTGTTGAAAAAAAACTTTCACCAAAAAAACAAAATGTTCGTCGCCACATTTTAGCAAAATGGTCGAATGTGGCTCGAACAGCAGCAATAGCGTCTTTGTTAGTTATTTTTCGATCAACAACGCGGCAAATTAACGAAAAATTAGGGGGGGGGATTAATCAATGCCTAAAACGTAATTTTTTTAAATCGAAAATAAGGAAAGTAGAGAAAAGAAATACGAACAGTAGGAAAAATCAAGATAAATGAACAAAAATGAGTGAATTACAGTAACATTAAAAAAAAGACGGCAGTGTAAACGCAAAAAAGCGATTCCAAAAAATTACCAATCTCGAAAAGCAACGACTGGTTGTATATCAAAGTTTGACCCACGGGAGTAACCGAAAAACAATCTATTTACAGTATGTTCGAGAAATAAAATAAAAAAGCATAACTATTATTCAAAATCATTATGCTAGTTAGCCTGGAAAAATGAAATCAAATTCGTATCCGTTGAAAATGCAGGTGTGAACAAACAGAACACACTGCGCATTCGTGACTTTTGAACGTCAATTAAGGTAGGCTAAATTTTCTAAGCCTAAAATTTCTATGCCAGTTGGGGCAACGCGATACAGATTTGAAATTATTATTTTCCTTTAATATGCTCTGTTTTAATTAAAAAGTAATTGTTTAAATTCATAAGGATTTCGAAAGATCGATTAATTAATAATGTTTAGATTAATTAATAATGTTAAAATTTTTACTCAAGAAAGCATCCAAAATCAAAATCAGTACAGGAGAACTGCTATCTGACACGCCCACCTTCATTCAAGGAAACTCATTGTCGAGCTGTCATCGAGCTCATTACTACTTAAAGCTCTTCCCGGAAAATTTCCCGCACTTCAGAACAAACGACGTAAATCTGGACTTTATCAGTCCTCAAGAATCTTTTGAATTTATGATTCGTTTTCATCGATTTTGGCAAGAATGAAATTGGTAAAATCAATTCTTCGTTGTGAATCACCTGTCTGCAAGAGCTTCAAAATTTTAATTTTATAAGGATAGCATGTTAAAATGTAGCGCAAGGTTTTGCGTTCTGTCTCCCATGACTTCAATAAAGTCCTTGCTACACTTCTAGAATTTGCAGGTTGCTGTTCCATTAACCCTGAATCAACTGGTAACCTAATATCTTCCACAATTTCCTGATTCACAGATCTGCTTCCTTTGGCTCCAGTAGGCATTCCAGGTTCTCCTGTAACTTCAAATTTATTAACCATTTTCTTTGGGCCATTCAGAAACATCGGTAGTTTTCTCAAATCTTTAAGATTGCTATACTCCTTCAAACCAGCACTATAATTGCAATTTTTTAATAACATTTTACTAGCAAAGCCCGTTCCACTTTTCGCGAAGTCGTGGCTACAGTGATTAAGATGCATGACTGTTATAATCAGAATTATTTTAAAGTTGAAATCTTCATTTTTACTTAATACAGATTAAACTCAACACCTTAATTAACGTTTCTTCAGCGCCATCTGTTGCAAGGAAATGAACTAATATTTTGTACTGTGTAATTCATTTACCGATGTTTTAAATACAACATACTAGCAGAACCCGCACAGCGTTGCCCGTGACATAGCTTCCAAGAAGAAACAGTAGCTTTTAATTTAAATATAACCTCCGGCCGATTCGACTCACACATGTTACGCAACATCAATAAAACATAAAAATATGTTTAAAAATTATCAAAAATAGATACATTCTGAAATATTAAAACTGTTACATAGGTAAAAATATGATATGTCCGTGGACAAAACACAGGCAATCTTATCGAGTTTAAATTTCCTTTTTTTTCGGTATAATGGGATTTGAATCTCTGTTTAAAATCAGACGTAAAGAAAGAAAATTATCGTACATGCATATCACAGCTCTTGCTGTTTGCACATGCCAGTTTGGTTTTTCGTTCATGCGTGGATAAAGTAAAATCGCGATTATAAAATTCCCCTTTTTATTTTGATACCATTTTAATGTACTCTAACCTTCCCTACTAAATGCTCTATAAAATTGTATAAATCTATTCAACATCCGTCAAGTATTTCTCGTGTTTTTGAAGCTCCAACATACAGACGCTTTCAGGAGACTTTATTTTATTCTATATTTCGATACCAAATTTCTTCAACATATCTAAATAGTTTTTTTTACGTTCACTAAAGAACTTGCGTTTTAATTAAAACCACCGTATATTTTTAATTTCCTTGTTGAATAACCCGCATCAGTTATTACTTAGAGCAGTTTAGTCCAATGTTTTTAAAAGCTTATAAATCGGGAAATAGTCACATACAAAAATTAAATGTAGTTGCACTGTGTTTTTAAGTGATCGATTTCCAATATATGATAATTTACAAAGACAGAATTTTCCTTTAAATACTTCATGGCCAAACATGTAAGATTTCATCCATTTTAAAGATGAATCAACGTGCTAAATTTCATTTGTACTAATGCTTGTATTATTACTTTCACTGACAAATAAATATGTGTATACATTAGTATCATAGGTACTATAACAGGTCATCAAAATATTAATAAAAAGTTAATTATACTTTGTAATTTTTTTCCTAGGCAAATACGAATTGAGAACGATCAATGCGCTGTAAGTAATTCAATAAATTTCGTTTCAAAGTACAAAAGATAGTTAAATATTGGAATAATTAGAAATGAAGTAAAATTTTGCTATTTTCTGCCTTAATTTCGGCATAAATGATCTTTCTGAAAAAAAATCAATACTTTTTCAACATATTATTATTTTAGCGATATAAATTTTCTGTTTACACAATACTGTTTTCAATGTCTTGTTTTAAATAATTATTTGAAAAGTAAAATAATTGTATGGATATTGAATTTGAATACATGTATAATTTTTTTAAAATTTCTGCTTTGTTTCAATATACATGAATGTAAATTAATGGCAAAACCTTCAATTCATATAGACAAGCATAAAACACTTTTAGAATAAGCGAACAATGATATATATGCCTATGATAGAAAGTATATATGCATAGCTGATTCAAACTTATGTTCATTTATTCAAATCGAAAATTACCCGCAATTCCAAATTTTGCTTTATTTGTACTTAAATGAATTTTCTTTTCAATAATATTACCCTAATCCATAAAAAAATCAGTTTTGAAAAAAATATCTTTTTGATCCCAGCAATTTACCAGAATAGCTACTAAACAAATAAAATATCCCTATAAACATTTTCTGATTTCTGAACTATAAAACTTTTTTGAAAATGCGATTACCTTCAACTCCTTCTACAGTCATTAACTCGATGCATTTCCAAGAGTCGTAAGAAATAACAAGCGAAATTCGACTTAGTTTGTCTCTTATAGTTTTCCCAATGCAATCCACACCATTATAAGGGTTTACTTTTAAATTTTTCGAGGAAAGCAATGGGAGTTTTTAAATAGGAATAGTCAGAAGATTTATTTTCTGAAGACGTATTTTAACAAGCACTTTTTTTCATAGAATCCGATTTATTTATGTAAGTTTTTTTAAAACATTGAAGTTCCGCTCTTTTTTAAACCCTTTATGAGTTTTTTTATATTTTTTTTTACTTTTTAAGTGTAAGAATTCGCTGGGGTCAAAATTTCGGAACCCGCCATTGTGAGAGACTCGTAACCCCGCCTCCCTTTAATTAAAACGATTGGAACTTAAAATTTTTCCACAGCTACAAATAATAAGTTGTCATAAGTTTGATTCCAAAAAATTGTGTCGATCCATTTTTCCATAATAGTTTTCAGTCCCATTTAATTTTTTTACTACCACTTTGATAGAATTGGTATTACATTTCCGAAAAGCTACTATCGAAGTCGATACTATGCAATTAGAAGACCTATAAACATCCTACTCTCAATTCTTACCCCTTTCGCGAAACCACCTTAAACCGTTCTCTTACCTGTGCAATTACTAGTAAATAAACAGCATCCGTGGCGCCATCTACAGCTATTAAAATAAAAGTAAACCTCTCCACTCAATATGAATATTGCCAATTTCCCGGTTTGCTGATTGACAGAATTTAGATATTATTATTGAGTGCCAATTCAAGTGTAATTCTTCTCAAAATCAGGTATTGTGGAACCTGATTTGGAACCCCTGGGAAAAACATGCATAAAGTGCGAATTAGGTTTGGTCATGGGACCGGGAGAGGTGAAGAATGCATCAAGGTTATGAAGTTGATAGCAGTTATGTTTCGAATGGTAAATAGTTCAAAATGCCTTATGGAACAGGCCAAGGCATTATGGTGGTTTGAGCGGGAGAGCCCGTTTGGTGGTGGCGTAGGAGTAGTTATGCTTGCTACTGCAGTGTTCATATTCACTTTGTTTGGCTATTGTAGGATTGGTGCGGTCTTTAATTTTGAGAAAGAAACTCAGAGAGTTTTGTAATATAATCTTCAATATTTTCTATTTTCAGATCATTGCGGATGACTTCGTTTCTCACATACCAAGATTCACTGTTAATAATTCGAAGTACTTTGTTTTGGAGGGTTTCAATTCTATTTTTGAGAGTTTTATGCGGAGCTATACTCCAGGGCAACATACCCCCGCACCTACATCGACAGGAACTCTTCCTTTTATTGCTCCCTCTCTCTCAACAAATCAAAGACCTAACTATAAGCCAAATCCTAAAGTTTTAACCTTTACCAAAAAGTTTAAAGTTTACCAAGAACACACCTGGCTCATGTTAGTATACTATCGATAGCTGAAAACATGAGGAAAAAGGAAATGTAACAATACATGCCCTTTTTAGGGCTATTATGGAAACTCGCAAACATAAACCCTGCAGCAACCCTAACTCCAGACGGCGGATAGTATGACAAATAAAATAAAATGCAGTCAGGTAAAACTCTCACCAATTTTTACTTATTTCTTTTTTTTTCCTTTTTTTTTCTACTATCAAATATTTCCTTGCAGATAAACAACAATAAGATAAATAAATTATATAGGTTAACAGCAATTTAAAGTCACTAAAAATTAAAATAATGAACATGTCGCGGAGATTTAGGACCCTGAGCTCCGTCAAAACAATCAACATGTTCTTCTAAATGCCACAGAACTTAACAACAGTCAATTCATTAGGGAGAGTGTTGTTTGTTTTGAGAACGTGTAATCCGACAAAATTGGCATCGGATTCGAACACGATAGTTTGTAATTCTTCACTGTCGTTAGTATTGTAGCGTATGAAGGTCGCGATACGAACCTGCGGCGCTAGGGCCAGTAGCCGAGTAACATGACCATAATACAAAAGTCGACTTCGGTATCGTAGATGTTATCTGGTTTATAAGGTTAATGCTACAGTACTCCCTCACCAGTGAATCGGCAAAGAAGCAAACAATTTTGTATTGCGCCAAGTGTTATGGTGAGTTGCTGCTTGCTCGTCAAATGGGGTTGACTATTATTTTTTGTTTGTTTTGCTTTTAGCTTTCGTCAAGTGTGTCTGACGTTTCTGCTGAGGATAGATAGCGCCACGACTGTTGAGGGAGGTTGCGTTTTCAAGGTCACCAATGTAGCGCATGAAGGTCGAGATACGAACCTGCGACGCTAGGGTCATTAGCCGAGTAACATAACTACAACACCAAAAAGTCGATTTCGGTATCGTATATGTTATCTGGCTTATAAGGCTAATGCTACAGTAGAGTTTTTTTTTTTCAGGTATGGTATTCAATCGCATACGAGCCAATGGCGCTAGATTTCTCTTTCTCCAGTGTTTTTCCGTGTTCGACACAAAATGAAAGTACACAAATGAGTTCTGTAAACAACGCACTCTATTTTGAAACTTCAATTTTTTTTTTAGTTACG
>JAOUZG010048027.1:297557-311626 GCA_026289955.1 Argiope argentata
TCATGCTTTCAAGTTCGAAAGTTCAAAAATTTTGTATGTTTGCAGTGTATGAGACTTGATGTCAATACATTATTTTTCAAAAATCAATTCATTCATTAAATTTAATTAATTTTTAATGCTTTAAATATAGTTATAGCAGTTTATAATGAACATTGAAATCAACTTGCAGTGGCTCAGTCGGTAAAATAGAAGGATTTCATTGTTTTTCACGTGAAAGTGAAGAATGCGAGTTCAATTTATGTGAAAATCAATCAGTTTTAGATAAATCATTTATGTTAATTAATTAATAAAAATGTATTTTAAATTTTTTTTTCATTTTCGACAAAAGTAGGAATTGGCTAGAATTTTTTTTATATTACTTGTTATTTACACATTGTCTGTAATTGTGTCCTTTGAAATCCAAAAGTGTAATTAATTTTTCAAATCTGGGTTTAAAATTAAATATTTACACGCAAAACTGTAATAGAAACAGAGCTAACAGCAGATGAAGCATACTTGAATAAGTAGTTTCTCAGCAGTCTAATCCAATTTATATGGATTACACTGTTAAGGAAAATAATAAAACTAGAATTCAAGAGTTTGTAATCCTGTATTAAGGGATTAAATTTTATTTTTTCATATATCCAGTGAATCTATTTAATAAAATAATGCTATCATTACCTCCTCATTCGGGAAGGTATAACCTGGTTGGTAGAGCGTTGTACTCGTACTCCTTAACTTACGAGCTCGAAACTCAACGGCCAAAAGATTACCCGAGTGTGTGGCGGCTGGCGCTCGTTAAATCTATTCGTAGACGCAAAGTCCTCCATGTCGAAAGTAATACCACTGGGTGTTCCAGGTCTAAATTACGATCTGAGATGAATGAATGAATATGCATGAATGAAGACAGCCCCTAAAAAGGGTTGTGGCGTGTGTGTATCTAAGTCGTACTCTTGGCCCTAGATGGCGCTACTTGCAAAACAAGAGACGTATATATCGAGTTTGAAATCTGCTGATGTATCAGCGGGGCTTGTCCATGGCAAGTGCCATAAGCAACAACAACTCTTCATCATTCGAAGTCATTAAGCAATGATTTAGTTCATTTGTTTGAGTGTTTATCAGGAATTGCCATTGGTGTCCATTTGGAAACTTTTATTTATTAATGCATATTAAAACAATATTAGTATATCACTATTTTAACAGTAACTTAACTATATATATAATAAATTAATTAAAATCACTGCGTAATCAAACGATGAATTTTTCTATTTTTGATAGCTGTTTGATTATCTCTAAACGGCAAGCAGTTTTATTATTGGATTTTGCTTTAAGTTGGATCAACTGCAGGTATGCCAACTGGGAGCGTAATGCTTTCTATAAAACCACGGGAATAATTTATTCGAGAAACAATTTATATTTTCGTATAAGCCGTATTTATTCGTTTTCTTGAACTTCTAAATACTAGGACACAAGATGCTTATTTAACGATTTAGTGGTGGCTTCAGTAAATGTTAGAACCTACTTTTCCTAACGAAGTACCTGTGTGTCAATACTACTTACCAATTAAAGTTTTCGAAGAGAATAATAGATGTCGTTATTAGGAATCTATGTATAAATTTAAAAATATATTTATAGAAATGTTCGTAACCTTTGAAAATATATTCTGATTATAATTTTATTTGTGGCTAAATCGTATTATTGGCCCTCTAAGGCGCTAATTGTTAAACAAGAGACGTAAATCTCCGGTTTAAAATCTGCTGATGTATCAGAGGGGCTTGTCCAAGGCAAGCGCCATAAGTAACAACAATATAATTGTATTAATTCTATTAAGATTTTACTAGAAACGATTCTTGTTGAAATATTATGATGAATATTGCTGAACACACATTATTTAGACAATTAGGAAAATATATCCTCGATAAAAATAAGTAATTAAGATTTTAACAACCAGTCAAACAATAATGTGTACTGAAAACAGATTGTGAGACCGAATCTTTATTTATTCGAGATGCCATCCATTTTATTCAAACATGTGTTCAAAGAATGCTATAATGTGTTCATTCTTTGAACACGTTAAATGCTTCATGAAAAGTTACAGCAGGATGGGTAGTCATTCTTCTTTTGAAATCAGGCAGATTCCGTATACTTGACGCATAGACAAGATTTTTCAGGAATCTCGATGAGATAAATCACAAAGATTTTATGTCTAGAAATTGTAGGAGCCATTCACTAATAATTGTTTAGAAATACCTGAACCCTTTCCAAATAAGGCATAAAGTTTAACTCGCTGGACACTATAGTGTGCTGCATGAAATCAATAATTCCTAAACTTTACGCTCTTGTAAAGCCTACTTGACTTGTTATCGGTAATAATGGATTTTGCTGCGAGATTTTTTAAGTGTGTAGGAAAGGGTCCAAAAATATTAAAATAACCATGTAGAAAAAGGAAATGTTTCATCGTAAATTTGAATTTATTATATAGAGAACCTTATCATTCTTTAAGACATTATTTAAAGGAATTAAAGTAATTACCCAATTAAAACCTTTTTGAAACAAGCACGATATTTTTTTATCGGTCTCTATTTCTCTCCCACTCTCTTTTTCTATATAAATATAATTTAAAACTTAATTTTTAATTTTTTTACCTGGCAAACAAGGTTTCAGATCTCGACCGATTTTGTGATGAAATGACAGTTATGATGTCACAATCCGTCGTCAGCCTTTTAAAAACGCATCTGTTGTCAAAGAAGCATACACAATAATAAAACAATACATTTAAACAAAGGAAAATGCATCTTATACAGTTAGATAATTACTAAAAGCATGCTGTAATTTACCTTAAAAGTCACTTCAGAAATATTGGTTATGAGGGCGTAAGGGTGTAAAAATTAATAGATAATTTACTAAACAACTTTGCAAAGATCTCTTTCGAGAAATTCGTAATGTCTTGTTGTATGCCCTCTTCGCCTTGATGCTTCATCAGGAAGACAACGAAGGGAAAGCAAGTCCATTGCCGCCACACCTGGCCCAAAATAGTGATGGGTGTTTCTGCAATCTTTAGTCCATCAACATGGGACATTTTGAGAGCTTGTACGATGAAGTCCTCATCGTTCAAGTCTTCACCATTTTCTACACATCCATGAATCTCTTTTCAGAAGGCAGAGAAAATATATTTTTTCTGCATTATCATGTTCAACGAACTCATTTCCTTTGCGATCAAGACGTATTTGCCAAGAACGAACAAACGTTAATGACGCATAGTAACTCAAATCGAGTTCAACAACATCATTGAAAAATCGACTAACTAAGGTTGCAGGTAGAATACCCAGGTAGACTGGGCAATACTACTTACTAAAGTTTTTTTGCTCAATATAAAAAATTATTTGTGAGAATCTACTTTTAAATTTAAAAGAATTATTTTTTATGGAATTGCTCATAATCACGTTATTTTGAAAATATATGGAAGTTAAAATTGTAGAGATTCTTCTCAGTCCTATGTTGAGATCAGTCTTATTTAAATATATTGATGAAACTTTTTACATACATAATTTAGACCACAAGGAAGGGGAGGAAGATATCTGTAATAAATATAAATACTTTAAATTTCGATCACCGGGTACAAAAACAATGCATAAAGAACATGTAACACATATTTAAAACCGAATTTCTATTTATTCAAGTTATTTGCTTAAGCGGCATTCTATTTTTGTCAAACACTTAGAAAGCGGCAAGAAAAATGGAAATTGCTGCTGGAAATTAAGAATTTCGTTCTTTTTAATATGTATACTGTCCCATATGAGTTTTCTAATTCAAAAATCCTTAAGAATTCGTGCTTCTTCGCCTTTAAAGTGACTTTTAAATGTAGCATGTCTGAATGGCGTTGAATGACATCTTTTTCACCGCGAAAATATATAGAAAGAAGTGAAAGCGTCTGTTTTGCGGCTCGCAAGGTTTATTATTCACACAGCATTTCATCAAGCTAATTTTTGTTATATCCCTGTGTTTCTCACATGGACGGTTAATTACAGAAAATCATTATGATAAAATGTTAATTAACCAACTACGGTGGTTGATTTCTTGGGGCACCTAGCCCCGGCAGGGGCTTATCCCCGGTCATGGCTGTAGTGCTTCCTCGTTGCGATCATTTACTGCCGTGGTCATCTTCGAATTGGACTGGAAAAAAGGTGGAGGAACTTTTATAGTAGCTGTTGGAGAGTAGGGGTGAGTGAGGTGTTCGAGAGTCAGGACGAGTTTTGATTGGCTATTTAGGGGTGGTGAGCGTGGAGTTATGCACCTTGTGGAAACTTTAGACTTAGAACTGAAGGAAGGAAAGTTATCATCATGAAGTTAAGTTTTAAATATGAGAAGAAAAAAATTAAGTTAAGTTAGAATAATTTGGTAATGAAGTAAAGTTAAAGTAAAATATTTCTGGGTCTTCTGATTTTAAGGTTCGGCGTGTATACGGGGATATTTAGGATGGCTTCGTTTTTACTTTTTTCTAGGTCAACAAAAAAAATTTTCCGCAAGTTTTTTAATAAATTTTTTTAGTGGGGGAAGATAAAATGGTAATTAATTAACTAAATAATGTTTGAAATATTAAATTATGTACTTTATCTAATATAGTGGTAGAATCAAAAATGTTTATAAGATATTAATAAAGACTGTTTATTAAGTCAACATCTCTAAAGGACAAATCCCTAGCTCTGGCTTAAAACGAGTGGTGAGTCAAATGAAGTCTAACGAGTGGTGAGTCAAATGAAGTCTAACGAGTGGCAGCTGACTGCGAGCTAACAGATGCGCTTATTGCTTTCAAACCGTTGGCAGTAACTCCTATCTTCTGTATTTCTTTCAGAAAACTACGTATTCGACAGCTATCGTATTGGTTATTTCACAAAAAAATAATATTTTTTAATACGATAATGCCTTTTCATTGTTCAGTCTTCAACTGCAAAGCAAATAATGATAATAGTCTAAAAGTGTCCATCTTTAAATTTTAGGGGAATGAAAATTCAAAAGCTCATTGGGCTTGTAAGGATAGGAGTGGTCATTTTGAGTGTGAAAATAGAAGGTTGATGTTTTGAGCTCCAATCACTGAACATCCTTATAAAAATCATCTTTATTCATCCGGTATCAAACACAACAATACATATATATCCTTCGAACTGAGCCTAGCCCCGTGCCGAAGATGAGAAGAAAGAGAGAGAATGTTGATTCTGATTGGATATTTATATCTGATTTTATTCTGATTTCCTTTACGATTAAGATTACGATGCATTAGAATAGTTTCTGGTTACGTCACACTAGACCAGGATCAGTTCGTAGGTTACATTGATTTGTATTCACTACAGGCTCATCGGTTAGTTGGAAAGGCTTTCAAACTAAGCAAACGCTCAGAAGTAAGTGCAGCTATTAAATAACTTTCTTAAAAGATAATTTCCATATGATTTTCAGTCTGAATTTATATTTGAAACTATACATGAGCTCAAATGTTAACTTTCTGCGGCGAATAATGTTTATTAGTAAGAGTTTGAATTGCTTCATATATTTTCTCTTTGTTTCAGCTTAAAGCTTTAGAATTTTTTAAAAATTTACTATAAATTAAAAGATTGTTTATTAATATCCTTGAATAGGCCTCATACCTTTAAAGAAACATATATATTAACATAATGCATTTCTTAAGTATAATTTTAATTATGTTTTAATATTTTTCTTGCGAAGAGTTAATTTTATATTATCAACAATGAAATTTTCAATTTGCTATAATAGGAATTTAAATTTTAATTAATGTTTAACTCAATAAACTTTAATTTTAACTGCAATTATTAAATTAACTGTATAGCTAAAATATAAATATATGCACAAACATGAGCATCTCAATTAATGTAGCATTTCAAAAATTTTGAAAACATACATTAAAGGAAACAAAATTATAATTCAGTATTTTTTTTTAATTTATGGACTTTATCCAACTTTTTTTCTTTTTTTTTTATTTGAATTTTATCCAATTTACTTTTTTTAAATATGAATTTTATATTATTTAGAAGAATTTTCCCTCTCACTTTCTTAATTTGTGGACATTAAAATAATGATATATATAATTCATTGTTAGCTAATTCTAGTTTATGTTACTTTTTCCACGACCCCAGAACTGCGTGTTACCGCGCCCTACGTAATACATCATGTCCGAACATCATTTCTTGAATGGTCGAGCATCACGTGCTCGTGCGAGTTAAATGACATTTTTATTCATTTTAATGGTTTCATCGAATGAGTCACTTTAGTATTGCAAACGACCCAAAAAAAACTCTGTCTCGCATTGATCGTTTATAAAAATATCGCATTTCCTATTTTATTTTATTTCATATCATCACGTACTCAAAATGACATTTTCCTAGGTTTTATTTGCTGCAGTCATTAACTTACCTTTTTCAGTCAGAGCTTTCGTAAATGTAATGGCAATGCGTTATTAAAAGCTGATTTTTTGAGAGGCTCGTGCGAATAATAAAATTTTTATTTTTCACCTACGGATTTTTGCTGACGCCAAAAACCTCATCTCAAAAACACTATGTAATAAGTATTCTAATTGGTGCTTTTAATAAATTGCCTTAATAGCTATTAAAATAAAATATTTCTTTAAAGACTTTCCGATGTCTGGGTTAGAAAACTTTCTGAAATATACGATTACCTTCAACTTTTTCAACAGCCATTAGCTCGATGCATTTCCGGAAGTCTTAGGAAATAACAAGCGAAATTCGACTTAGTTGTTTTCCCACTGAAATCAACTCCATTATCAGGATTTACTTCCTAAAGTTTCATCCAAGAACAATTGAAGTTTTTAAGTAAGAGATTTACTTCCTAAAGACGTATTCTAACAAGCAAAATTTCTTTCAGATAATATTTATGTAAAAGTTTTTTTAATTATAGGAATTCTGAGCTTTGTTGTACATTTTATGCTTTTAGAACCTTATAGATTTCTCGTTCCATTGATTCGACTTGAAATTTTTTTTCTTAGAAAATATAAAATCATTTCAGATTACGAATTAAACTTGTGTGCTCTTATAAAGCCGGAATGACTTGAAACTTGCCGTAACAGTCTCCTCTACGAGTCTTTTTAGGCCCTTTTGAAAAGCGACCAAGAATAAAATAAACATTAAAGCACAGTCTTACAATAATAAAAACAGAATATAAAGTCTGCTTATGACCAATGTTAAGAAATAATGCTCCTAATAAGGGAAAAAAATGTGTATTCCCTTTTCCGTCTCTAAATGGCATAAGAATTGTTTGTTATGCTGTGCATTAAACGAATTTCAAATCATTCCCGCTTTTACTAGCACTTAAGTTTTGGAATCACTGATCCATGCAAAACTGATGAGATACCCAATAATGCCCGAAAAATTAAACTTTGCTTCCACTTGGGAAAGAATCGAATATTTCTAATTATGTTGTTGTTTCCTATGGCACTTGCCGTTGATAAGTTCGCTGAGGCAGTCAGCAATTAAAGCCTGAGCAGTGTCTTTTGTTTTGTAGTGGCGCCAACTAGGGCCAAGAGTGCGACTTTTGCTTCTCACTCATCACTTTCGCTTGAACATTCCCTTTTTACAGGGACCTTAGATATAGAAAAGAGAAGGAAAACCATGCCCGAAACAGGGACGCCCTGATCATTGAGAAGTAGCGCTACCCCAATGCCAGGACGCCGACATATTTTAAATATTTTAAGTGCATTCTCTACCCACTCTCTAAACTTAACTGCGTGAATTGTATCATAGGGTTTTTTGGAAAAGTCTTGTCTACGGAGAAAGCATACGAAATCTACCTGACAGTCACCTTCTCTCGAACCACTTTTTTATAATTCTTCAAGACGCATTACGCTTTGGACCCCTTATAGCACTCTTAAAACGTGTGTGTCCCAAACAGAACGCAACTCGAACAAAAAAAAACTCGAAATATATGAATAAATAAATATTCAGTTTTTTTAATGCACTACCTTTGCACCTGGTAGTCGAAATCCATATTAATTATTTTTATTGGAGATGTATTTTCCTTGATGATGATCTCGTGTCCAATTTACAACGGAAAGAGGGGGTGCAGTAGCTTCTGAGGGTATGGAACAGAATTCTGACTTCCAAATAATATGAGGATGACACAAACACATTCGCTTGCATAGTCCCATTTTACAGGGGGACACATTCGCACAACTCACAGATAGAACACAGAACAACCACGCCCAAACCGAACCCGGGACGCCCAGATCACGAGGAAGACACGCTTCCTCTGTCCCAGGACTCCGGCTATATTTTGCATATTTTCTAAATAATGTGTCTAACAAGGTTCAACATAATGTTTGAACATGAATCGTATATCGAAATAAATCTCAACAGAGTCGCATAAATTACAATCACAATACACTTTCAAAGTAATATGCGTTAATAAAATTCTGTAAAAAATATTTTTAATATTTATAATTGGATTCTTACTAATAATATTTAATTTTTTTCTAAACATCAGTGGTTAAGAAGCATTGCAATACAATGTCTTTCATTAGAAATAAATTGTCTTTATTATTTACTGAAGTCGCCCCTAGCAACATAAACAAACACCTTCCGTGATAAAACTTCGTTTTTCCAGAAACAGCAAACGTTGCAACTGACATGAAATCATATATTATTTAGGAATGAATTATTCTTGCATTTCGCACAATGTTGTTGAGCAAACTTGAATTCGGTTGGTTCAAACGTAACATAGTCATGCAATTACAACACGACGTTTAAAAAAATTGCAGAGCTCCGCCTTCAGAAATGAACATTTTTATAGTACATAAATCAGCTGTATATGGATTATTTTATTATATGTGAAATCAATTGGTTTTTTAAAATAGTGGTGAGTTAACTTTAAAAAATTTTCTAATGATCAAACATATCAAGTACTAAATAACAAACAAATGAACTAACTATTTGCTTAATTAATTCTAATGAGAAAATAATGATAGTATCATTTTATCAATACTGTTTACCACTATTTAAAAGAATGCACAGAAATGTTTAAAGAAAACGTCTGTTAGAAGTGATTGCTGCAATAAAATCATCTTCGCGTAGAAAAAATCTGCAAATTGTAAATGATTTGATTTCAGAACTGATGGTGCCAGGTAATCTCAGGACTATGGAGGACAAGATGTCAAAAATTGTCAATTCTTTGCCAACTGTTTGGAAGTTTGTAGAGAAGGTGGCGGTGAGTAATTGACCATTTGGGAGCCACTCATCTCGACGAGAATATCAGTTTGACAGATTCGGCCAATGTAAGGATGGACATTGTTAAAATTCACAGTCGGTCACAACAAATCCTGTCAAAATTGCTACTTTCATTGGTGGCGGGGTGGTCGGCTGTACATAAGAAGAAGTATCATTCTAATAAATAGATTTATTAGAGAAATGAAAATTTGTTTATGGACTCGATGTGTGTAATGCTTGAATTATAATTCATTATTATAAAATTATATTAATCGAATCATATTGAATAATTCAAAGGAATTGTTGTGGCACCACCATTTAATTAAGTAAATATTTTATAAATAAATTAAATTTATCATAAAGATTGCTTATTCCTGGAAAAGGGTTTTTCGTTACAAGCTGTTCTATTAGCAGTTAGAGCGGCTTAGAGTATAGATTTGTTTGTGAAATTGATCGGTTTCCGAAAAAGGGGTTTAATGAGAAGCAGCTCGGAAGAGTGTTGGTTTGTATTCCTCGGGCTTCCAATTCGAAACCGCCAACCGGAGACTCTCCATGTGTGTGCGTTGGCTGGTGCGCGTTAAATCTGTCGTGTTCACAAGTTCCACCATGTCTAGAGTAATATCACTGGGGGTACTGGGTCAAAGGTGATCGTTCTCTGTTCCATATCTAAATTGCCATCTGCGGATGAATGAATGAAGTCCACCCCGTAAAAAGGGTGTGTGATGTATGTGAGCTAGATGTCAGACTTCTGCCCTCGAGTACTCAGGGGTTCAGAAGCTACTCCACCCCTCCTTCCGTTCCAAAGCGGAACACAAGAACAGCAAAAAAGAATCAGTCCGATTGTTGAGTTATTAAATACGGTGCAGGGCTGATATATATTATCTTCTTACGAATAGACAACCCTAAAATTACTGCGTTATTTAACTCAATATGATTGACTATGCAACATCAGCATTAGTTCATTCCTGACAGAAATTGAATGAAATTTACCAGCCGTTTTTGCACTGAAGGATAAAGGGAAATACTTTTTTTGCAGTTTTCATTGTGGCTTACATAATGCAAAGGTAGACCCATACAACAGATAAATAAGGTTTAACTGAAGTACATCAACTAGAATGAACTCTGCATAGATTTAAATAGGGCCAATTTAATTAAAATTTATTTGTATAAAAGTCTTCAGATCATTATGAAGTGACTGATCAGTAATTGATAGAAGATACATGTGTACAGAAAAAAAAGCTTATGTATCCAAGTATTATGATAGTTTTACAATAATAGTTTAATTATATTAAAAACAATGTAGTCATACTTACCTTTTGCTCGGGTAATACCTCGCTTCGAAAGGAGAATTCGGATTTTCTGGTTTTTAAAATAATGATTCATTTTACATCTACATTACCATAATATTTTAAGAGCCCCTCCTGCGTGGGGTAAAAAGCAAACTAGAAAACCTCAAGCATCCAGTGTCGATAGCCCAACTATCTGATCTCTCTTTTAGAAAATCTATTTTCTTCTAATAGTTGACAAAATCATTGTGACGCCATCTGTAGGAAAGACGTGCGAGTTAAATACGAATTTCAATATATCAATTAATTATTATTGTTATTTGACATTTCAAAGCAACTCTAGTTGCACCACTATTTAATTAAATAAATATTTTTTTAATAAATCAAGTCTACCTAAAGATTATCTTCCCTTTTTAAGTTTTGTGTTCAATAAGCTGTTCTTGATGTAAGAACAGATATGAGAAAATATATTGAGAATCCTGAAACAGCTTTTAATGTGGAAAGAAGGGAGAAAGAGTTTGTGATAATGCATGTAGATTAAAGATAATAATGTGTTTCCTCAGAAAGTACGGTATAGAGTTAATATGTATTGTTTAATTCAGAAAAAAAATAAAAAATTGTCTATATATATTTAAAGAAAGAAAAGTGTTTATTTTATGATCAGTACAGATTTTTATTGCAAGGAAATAAAAAAAATAATGAATATACATTATAAAGAAAATTACCTAATAAGACAGACCTTAGAAAAATATTTCATAAAAGTCTAAATCTGTGTATAATGAAAATGTACTATGTACCGAAGAAAATGTACCATGTAAAGTGTACCGACTATGCAGAAACTGGCTGATTTTTTAAAGAAATGCGTAATGAAATGCTTGCACTAACTATCCCGTTCTGTCATCCCGAAAGTGACGGAGGAACGTAAAGTTCATCGACGACGCACCTTGCTAAAAGTACTCATACCCAATTTCGATTCGATACGCGTCTTCGTTCTCTCATTATATGATATTTTAGGATTTTGTGAGGTAGAGTCCTTAACGTCATTCATTTGTTTAGGACCTTTTTGTTCAATTGTGAGAGATGCAAGCATTTTTTCAAAAGAAATAATGTTTTGCTCGATACCGTTGTAGAACCACTGCTCTATGCCATTTTCATGACCTTCTGCCCCATTCACGAAATGCTTGTAGGAGGTCAAGTGAGTTTACATTTTCTGCATCGTCATCTCAGACTAACGGATTTCCCTCGCCATTAAGGTGGTTTCGACAGCTACGAGCTAATATTAATGATTCTAAGTCATTCGAAACGTCCGTCACCTGGGCTAAAATAATCGAAGTCAAATCTTTTTTAAGTTTAGGATAAGATGGTTATCATCATGATTTTTAGAATGTAAGGGGATAACAGCTGCACTCTCGATTTCCATCCACTTTTTTTATAGTCTCCATTCTTATTGGTGACTTGTGAGTCTTAGTCAGAGTAGTGTAACTTTCCCCCCATTACCAGTCTCTTTAAGCCCAGCAGACTTTGCTCCATAGACCTGTTGCACTTTTCTTTCAGATGAACATGCCATCCTAGTGTGCAGCACCCACAAAATTTAAGACAGCTCCGTTGAGCTTATTTTATATAGAAATTCTGATAATCACAGGAGCTATAAACGCGGAGGTGTACAAACATGCATTGGAGTGAATACTTTTGTTATCGGACTAATCTCCAATGAATTCTGTCTGAATGATTTGTGCTATTGCGCTTGTTTCCGTGCAATACTGGTCAGTTATATATCTATTCGCTAAATGCATTGGCAATGTTTTATAACCTGTGTGTTTTGTGACGTTTGTTTTTATTGTGTATGGCACAGTTGCCTGCTATTTGGATTCTTTAATTTCGTGCAATAATACATTATTTGGATTTTCTGTAACAATAATAAATCAAAAATTATCGCAACTAGTGTTTATGAGTTTAATATATGCTATTCATTTAATTAATGCAATTTATTTGGAACAGATTAGTTAGATGACTAAAAATATTTGTATAAAATTAATATTCTTCCTAAAACACCAAGAGTAAGAGGACAAGAACATTCATCTAGTCTCTTGGGAGCTGTAGGAGGAATTTAAAAAAAATACCATAGTAATGCTTTGGGAAGTATCCCTTAATAGTACAAAATGATTGATTACCTTCCTGCTCTTGGATTTTTTTTAATGAAATACGTATTTTAAAATACTAAAAAAGATAAAAAAATAACATTGTAATTCTTTAAGTATTAATTGATGGAACTAAGTTATTCATTAACTGCTGTCACACGTCGCTAAGAACTTCCATGATCTCCAGGTTATTCTTGGCATATCAGAAAGTCAAAAAGTATCGTGAAAATATTGCATATCTTTCGTACCTAAGTTAAGAATGTATGTAAAACATGATATAAAATTCCAATTAAAACCAATTTAATGATGACTTGATTGAAATATTTAAAATTAAAATCAACATGTTTAAAGAAAGAAAATATTTAAAAATAAATTCAAAATCTTTATGCACATTTTTTTCTTCAAATTCCATATTGCATTAATATTTAAAATTGCTTCGAATAAATATTTTATTTCCCCTAGATAAAAGTATTCTGACTAAAATAAGAATATTCATCAATATCTCTATTTATTTTTCAGCAGAAAATTTACACCATGAATTAAACTTCAAATTTTTATAAATTAAGCGCCATCATCCAAAATTAGGGGAGGATGTATGAGTTTTACACACTCTTCAATTCTGACATTTATATATCAAAGATCAACTAAACGAAATATTTCCGGCTAATAAAATAATGCCATATCTTCCTCCTTAACCATCACAAATTTCTGATACCTGAACTATTGATTTCAATTCAGGAGATGCAGAAATTTTTTTTTGAAATGCTCTGATAAATTTTTTATGGGGAAAAAAGAAAGAGGTCGCTGCTGTCGAATGTAGGAGAAAAATAGAAAAATATCGTTTAAGCATTAATTTGATTAAACATTGAGTGATGATCTTTATGATTTACCACTAAATTTATGCATGGTTTATATTTACAGATTATTTCTTATCATATATATATATATTATTTGTGGGTTTTCTGAACGATACGTGACTCCAAGAGAAATAATATTAATTATATAAAAATCAATGCAACGGAGTCGCGAAAACTCGGCAGTCTGATTAACCGGTCCATTCTCAAGCAAGAAGAAAACAGTCCACTTACAAATCTGTTCCAAATATTGCATCTCTTTGTAGCGTGTCACGCTTCCACTCCTCCACCAAGTGTCAGGCGATGGCACGACCTGAGTCCTGAAATCTTATCTGCCGATTTCACCCAAAGTTAATCGATTCTTTAATGGCATTGCTTAACTCGATGTGTGTAATGCATGATTTATAATTTATTGTTTAAAAATTATATTAATTAAATATTATTGAGTAATTCAAAGAAATTGTTACGACACCACTATTTAAGTAAGTAAATATTTTATAAATAAATCAAATTTTGTCAAAATGTTAGTTTTTGGTCAAAAATATTTGAATTCTAGTAGCTGTTCTACCAGTTGTAAGAACGGCTCAA
>JAOUZG010048027.1:321626-340500 GCA_026289955.1 Argiope argentata
CACATCTTTGAATATTATTAGAGGAGAAACGACTGAATGATATGAAATTCAGATAGAGTCTCAACACTCATGGTGGCATTGTCATGTAGCGCCATCTCGTAAATTTCTGCGGTACATGCATTATAGCCACAAGATGTAAACCTATTGGTATCTCAAAATTTTGTGGGATAACACTGATAGGTTTGAGATAAGTTAAGACTGAAAAATATTTTTATGTAAATCGGTACATGACTCATACCTAAATGTTTTCACCCCCCCCTTTTCCCTCCAAAATAGAAAAGAAAAAGAAACTGTTAAGCGAAGTTTTAATCGCTCAATTGTTGAACTCAACTGTTGTTGTTTAATCGCTCAACTGTAAAAACTGTTGAGCGAAGTTCTTTCAGAAGCACGTGAAAAGCTAAAATAAATTTTCATCTCTATCGATATTAAGACAAGAGTATTTGTTTAACCCTCATTTTCTTCAATTGAGTACAACAGCAATATAAGTTGTAATAAAGAAAATCAAAAGCCTCAACAAGTCGGCTGCTGTTGATATTGAAGCGTCTCACAACAATTTCCCTTCATTTTCTAGAATGAAAATGACGAAGAATGCAAACTTAGAATTAAAAATAAAAGGCATTTTCTCCTTTTCCAAGACCATTAATCATCATTCTCCACCTTGAGTGTCAATTTTTCTTCGTTATTTT
Source organism: Argiope argentata (assembly GCA_026289955.1). Taxonomy (NCBI): domain Eukaryota; kingdom Metazoa; phylum Arthropoda; class Arachnida; order Araneae; family Araneidae; genus Argiope; species Argiope argentata. The sequence continues at coordinate 322,313 of JAOUZG010048027.1, forward strand.
CTATAAACTTCGCGGAATAATTTCGGAAAATATATAGAATCTATGCTCCGTCTGCAGCAGTGGATAATTGGAAAATTTTAAAACTTCAGTGCACTCTTAAATCTTTAGGGCGTTTTTAATATGCATTTCAGGCTAAAAGAACAAAATAAAACTACTGTGCTAAATTTTCTTTAAAAGAAAGTTTTCTGGCTTAAGTAGTATGCTTTAAAGACTAAAATGCTGAGATTTTCTTTACTGTTTCACCAACTTACTCAAGTTAAAATACTTTGGGTGTTATGTTTTTCTAAATGTAAAAAACGTTATTAGCTGATTATCAAATAAACTTGCTTTTTCATATTTTGGAATCGATAACATATTTGAATTCGAGATTTTCGCAGCTCTACACACTTTAGATATCGAGTTCACAAAACATGTGTTGTGTCTACATTTTTATGTGTGAACCCAATTATTCAAACAGAGGTACTGATCTTCCCATAACTTTTTCGCATACTTTGTCATAAAGTCAATATACAGAAAACATGGAATTTGCGACCAATAGTAATAAAATAACAATCTTTGGCGTGAATTCAACATTTTCATTGAATGTACCGTGGCATCCTTGGCGATTAATGACTGACATGTGGTTGATGTAATCTGAATGTGAAATTAGTTATAAAAGCGCTTTTCACTACGTATTAAAACAAAAATTAGATAACAAAAGCCTGATTCAGTTGACGCTCACAGCTCTACTTGCATTCCATAACCGTTTTAAAAAAGCATTTACACAAACAAGTTTGCGAGAAATTTATACATTAGAAATTTACATATGCAAGAATATAGATAAAAGTAGGCATTATTAAACACAATCTTCTTCAAAAGGTTATAATCATTATAAAATAGTAATAAAAATGCATGTTAAAAAATAGTGGTAATTATGTTGCATAATCACACTTGTATTAAAATTGCTCACGATTCATTATTCTTGTTTATATTTATTTACTATATTTTAATCATAAACGAATCGAATTCCCTTTTTACAAAATGACTACATCTGCTTTCGGAATAATAAATAAACATTTTTGGTCTTTTTAGAGCCTACAACTTCTGATCTACTGATTCATTAATTCATTAAGGATTCTGAAGGTATTTTGGTTCATTAGCAGAAATGAACTGCAAATGATAGTTGTAATGGAGAAAAATAAACGCTCATTAGATGCACGAGGGATTCATTTCTTTCGATGATGGAAAAAAATGTGTGTCTCTATAAATATTCATTTCACTGAACGGAATATTTTGTGGAGTTCTTTTTAATTGAAGATTAATTTTTACTCTCTTTTTCGTGACGAACTATAATGATAATGTATCTTTAAAGATTCTTTTTACTATTTCGATGCTTAATGTATATTGATTTCCTTAGGGTTTCATTAGCATTTAAAATATGACTATTTTTTCAACTGAAATGAAGGGTCTTTTTGCTGTTCATTAGCTTTGCCATGCAGTATAAATTGATGGATTATAATAATCACTAAATGCAATATTTTTAAAATTATTGATGTATATGCTTAATATATTGATTTCCTTTGGGGTTGAATTAGTGCATATTTTTTTTCAACTAAAATTAAGGTATCGTTTTTGATCTTGAATTTTAATACACAACAGAAATTAAGGGATTATTACAAACATAAAATGTATTTTTTTTAATGTATTTATAAATATGCTTAAAATATGCATTTCCTTACGGTTTTAATGGTTAAGGAATTTTTTCATGAATTATGCTATTGAAACACAGGTTAATGGATTATAATAATCAATAAAGGCAACATTTTTTATGTATGGATGCAAATGCATAATGTGTTTATTCCCTTAGAATTCCCTTATTGTTTAACAATGGATATTTTTTTTCAACTGAAATTGAGGTATATTTTTCGTTTATAAATTTTTCTATGCAACACATAGTAATTCATTGTAACAATCACTCAATGTAATATTTCCTAATTTATTGATATGTTTCGAGCATTCATTTCTTGAGGTTTTCAGTGTTTAACTTATATTTTTCAACCGAAATTAAAGGTTTTTTCCCATGCATTTTTTTATGCAACACTAATTAATGAATATAATAATCATTAAATGTAATATTTCTTAATGTATTGATAAATATACTTAATATATTGATAAATATGCTTAATGCATTGACTTCCTTAGAATTTCATTACTGTTTAACTTATGGATACCGTTTTCTAGTGAAATTAAGGTATTGTTTTAATATGAATTTTTTTATGCAACACAAGTTAATGGATTACAACAATCAATAAATGTAATATTTCCTAATGTATTGATGTATATTCTTCGTGTATTGATTCCCTGATGTTTTCCGTGTATATCTTATGGATTTTCTTTCAAATAAAATTAAGATTTTTTTCTCACTAATTTAGATATGCTATCTCATTAATGGATGTAATAATCACTAAATTTAACATTATTAATGTACCGATAAATATACTTAATATATTCATATATATGCTTAATGTATTGATTTCCTTTGGGTTTTATTTGTGTTTAACTTATGGATACCGTTTTCAAGTAAAATTAAGGTATTGTCTTTTTTTAACGAATTTTTTATGCAGCACAAATTAGTGGATTACAACAATCACTAAATTAATATTTCCTTATACATTGATGTAAAATCTTCATGTATTGATTCCATGAGGTTTTCACTAACTAATGGATTTTCTTTAAAATAAAATTAATGTTTTTTTCTCGTGAATTTAGATATGCCATCTCATTAATGGATGTAATAATCAGTAAATTTAATATTTCTTAAGGTACTGATAAATATACTTAATATATTCATATATATGCTTAATGTATTGATTTCCTTTGGGTTTTAAGTTATGGATATCGTTTTCAAGTGAAATTAAGGTATTGTTTTTTTATAAATTATAAAAAAATTATGATTTATAACAAATTAATGGATTAGGAATTATTACAAAATAATGGATAACAATCACTGAATTTACTATATCTTGATGTACATGTTTAATGTATTGATTTCCTTAGGATTTCGTTAGCATATAAATCGTGGATATTCTTTTCAACTGAAACTAAGGTAGTACTTTTGTTTAGGAGTATTCTTTATGCAACAATTGAACCAATTAGTGAGTTATAGCAAATGCAACATTTACGGCCAAGACATGGAATAATTTTTTACATATTTTTTTTTGCTTATTTAATTTTAATTATATTAATACAAATCTATTTCCTTTCAGCCTATTAAAATAATTAATAATAGACTGGTGTATTTTTTTTTCTCTTTTAAATGCTAATATGTTGTATCCTTTTTCATGCATGCACTATCAAATGAATGATTACACATTTTAAAGCCAAATCCTTCCTTTAAAATTATATGAAAATCAACTGATTATTCATTTGATAATAATAAATGTGACATTAAATATACTATCTTGGAATTTTTTTGGTTTTGTAAATGGGAATGTATAATAATGGGGCTTATAATTCTTCAATCGCTTAAAAACAAATATTCTTTTAAATCTTTCAAAATATTTTGATGCATTTTTTTTTTTGCATTTAAAAGTGTCCCAACAGTTACAAAACACGATGTTTTAGAAATAATTTCGAAATGTAAGTATATAAAACCTTTTTTTTTTGTTTAGTAAAACGGAAGAAGTACATAGTTACAATTCATTTTAGGTAAAATTCTATTGATTTCTTGTTTAAAACTTGTGAGAATATTGTTTTTAGATTTTTTTAGCAAACTGAAAGGTGTATATATGAAATGCATAGTACTGAAATGCAGACTGTATAGTTCTAAGTTCAATACGGGTATGTGAAATTAAAGGTTTATAAATCTCTTGCAAAAATATTGTAATAAATTATGTGTGAATGAGATGAAAATATTTCTAAATTGTTGTGTAACTATTTGTAAATAGTTTAATTGTGTAAAATTAATTGTAACGGAATCAGAGGGAAAAGAGCACTCTAAGGAAATTTACAATAGAAGATCGCCATATTTGATCAATTTGGCGTTTTAAGTACGTTGACGACATAATGAGTTCACTAACGGTTTTTACTCTAAAATGTGTAGTAGAAACTAAGAAATAACGATTTGCTCTTAAAGATTGGAGAAATTTCTTGACTTACCTGGAACAAGCGTCGTTTTCCACGGTTTCCCCGTTCACTTCAGCCGGACACCTTAAAGACAGGGAGTCAGTTGAGTTCGGGGAATAAGCTACGGGGTGAAATGAGCTTGAGGAGACCGTCTTTTCTCTTGCTCTCTTGCGAATCCATAACTTCGCTGTCATTTGAAATTAGCGGATTAAGTAGAGTTCATTGGCTGTGAATTTTGTAACTTGAGTTGCGAATATTTAATACACGTTCTATAGACAATAAATTCTGCATCTTCTTACCGCTCTTGTGTGAGAATTACTATTCTCGTAACGATACTCATTATATCTTACCTCGAATATACTAGAATAATCTACTAGAATCTACTAGAATAGCTGAAATACAGAGTTAACAAGAAATAAGTTACCTATTTCAGAGCTTACCTTAAAAACTCAAGTTTAGCTAGTTTAATTGTATTAGGAATGTGAAATTTATTTCCAATATCAGCTTGTTACACCTTTAAAAAAGAGTTATATAAGTTAATCCTCCTCTTCCTTGAATACATTCTAATTGATATCTTTATTCTAATAAACTACTGATACTGAAAAGAGTATCAGAATAAGATTTGCAATTTTAAAGATTTAAATAATTCTTATTCAATTTTTTTAAAAATTAAAGATTTTTAATTGAATTTAGAGACATTCTAATTTTTCCGACAAAATGCTGATTTAGATTCTACTAAAAAATCTGATTAAGATTTTAATTTAGCGGCGTAATTAGATTTTTAAAATGACATTATGGCACCTTTTTGCGTGGTTGTAATGCTGACTCACAAAGTATTTTTATCCATAAAGAATATCAGAATGTTATCTTACCTTCTAACTGCCCAAGCAACATCGAAGTTTCGGTCAGAGAAGGTTATTTCTAATTCCACACATGATGTTTAAAAGATGTATTAGAAATAAAAATACCACTTAACGTTTATAATAGTTTTATTTATAAATGAAAGGAAAAGTTAACAATTGGTTATTGCAAAACTCTTTTTGTTCGTTTTTGCACTTGTAACTATTTGTCGCACGTAATTAACGATACTATTGTTTATATTGATTGTTGTGTGTTGCGATTAATGGCACTTTCCTTGGAGTAGCCCCCGTTGATACGATCAGCAGATGATTTAAGCCTAAGAGATTCTCTTTGTTTTACAAATAGCGCCATGTAGGGCCAAGAGTACGACTTAGCTACTCACACGTCACAACCCTTTTTAGGGGGCGGACTTCATTCATTCATTCATATCAGATCGTAATTTTGACCTGGAACAGAGAACGATCCCCTCTGACCCAGTAACCCCAATGATATTACTCTACGACCACGATCAGATTTAACGAGCGCCAGCCTCAGGAATCTTTGGCCTGTGAGCTTCGAGCCCATACCCTGAGGAGTACGAGTCCAACACTCTACCAATCCCAGCCCTCTTTATACGGATTGTTATTTTTATATATGGAGTAAGCTCCAAAACCATTGTTTGACGTGTTCGTTTTCGTGCATTTGCCTTTATTTATATTTTAAATTATGAAGTTTGCTTTGAATGGGTAGAAAATTGGAGTTGCAAGTCCATTAATAGCTTGAGAAGAGTCAGGAAGGCAATGGATGCTGTTAACTAGTGATGAAGGAGGAGCATATGAAAACAATCCTAATCTCGAATTTTTTTTATTATTAATTGATTTGTAGCGAGACTAACAACAAGAAGTAGAATGTTATGACGCGGCCAATAGCGTTCTTTCAGCTTCCTTCTGAGTTCCATTTTGGGATTCATTTCTGACAGTACGTTTCTGGTTTTTCAGCAGTTTGCAGTCCCATATGTTATAATAAAATTATATTCATAATAAAATTAATATAATTAAAAACTAATTTTTAAAAATAGTTTAAAGATTAATTTTATTTAATAAAATATTTGGAAATTAAAGCAAAAGAACACCAAAATCAAGCTGATGTTTTAATTTTTGGTGGAATTAAGAACATTGTCACCCATGCAGAAGAAACCAGAGAACTTTGGCCGGGATGGTCTGGTTGGTAGAGCTTTGTACTCGTGCTTCTTAGGTAACGAGTTCGAAGCTCACCGGCTGAAATATTCCCCGAGTGGGTGAAAGGTGGCGTTCGTTAAATCTGTTCGTGGTCGCCAAGTCCTCCATATCGAGAGTAATACCACTGGGGGTACTGGGTCAGAGGTGATCGTTCTCTCTTCCAGATCTAAATTACGATGTGAGATGAATGAATGAATTTGCATGATTGAAATCCGCCCCCTAAAAAGGGTTGTGACGTGTGTGTAGCTAAATCGTACTCTTGGCTCTAGATGGCGCTACTTGTAAAAACAAAGAGACGCATTTCTTAGGCTTAAAATCTGCTGATCGCATCAGCGGAGGCTTGCCCACGACAAGTGCCATTAGTCACAACAACAAGAGAACTTGCGGTATCGGATCTCTTCACTTATCACATTTAACACAAAACAAACACAAATACGAAATGCAAGTCTAGATAGACATTTACACTCGCACCTCTAGAGCAACACCTCATCTTATTTTGTAACATTCGTATTCTATCGGATGCTAATCAGATATCTTTATCTTTTACGCTAAAAACAAGATAAAGCAATACATCAGATACACATTTTTTCCTAGTTCTATGCTAAGAACAGATTTTAAAATTGTGTTATAACTTATTAAGTGCTTATTGCTTCATAAAAAACAACTTGTGTCTTTTGCATAATTTCTATTATAATAAGAATCATTGAAGTACTTTTTTTCCATTTTTTTATAAATCAAACATAGAAAAAATATTTTCTGCTGAAAGATTCTATTGAAATATTCTTTCTTTTCAACAGAAATGTAATTTCTACATAAAAATTCCAATGATTGAAAATCTTAAATTTCTTTTTAAATAAATCTTCTGTAAAAATTCGATAAAACTCTTGCATCATATTGGAGCTAAATTTTACAATTGAAAATTTGTGCTACCTACTATTGTAATTTGATAATTATACACCCCTTTACAGTCCACAAATGAGTTCCTGAAAAATCAATAATAATCAAATTGCATCTTCTGGAAAGCAAAACTTCCTTTGACGAAGGATTTACTAATAAGCATTGGCCTGTCACATTTTTTCCTTTCCAATGTAATTGATGCTTGCTTTTTGACGTTGAGATATTACCAAGTGAGAATGATTTATGATCTGTTTAAGAACAGCTTATGCTCAAACGGGTATATGTCTCTCGAAAAATCAGGAACGGGGAAAAAAACCCCAAGTCATTCGTAATGATTACTCTACACTTTTGGATCAAAAGTGACAGTTTTTAAGTTATAGATCGTTTTGCTGTCTTCAAACGCGTGTTTTTTTTTAAATATAAAGACCATGAATTCAAAAATAACTTGAAAAATGGTAGCCATTTCTAAAGATTTGCTTTTTATCTATGTTTGAAATGATATAAAAATATTAAAGTAAACATTTTCCTTTACAAGAAAGATAATATTAAAAAAAGAATTTCAGAGAACCCTTTTTGAATCTACTTATCACATCATTATTTAATTTAAAGTAATTTAAATCGAATTAGAATTGTGAATAGAAAATAAACCTTCGATTTTTGACTCACTTGTTTCAAACTATAAACCATTTCTTTGATAACTCAAAGAGATCTATAACGAAAAGGGAGATATTCATTAGAATCTTAATATGTCAATTTAAATCGTTTCCTTTGATTCCTTTATTGTTAACCATGTTGTAACGAATTATATTGTTGTGACTAATGGCACTTGCCGTGGGCAAGCCAATGTATTATTTATATTCATATCTATCTTCGATGGAAATGTGATAAGTATGACTTCCATATCACAAGTGTGAGTTTAAAAGAGTTATAATAGGTTGGATAAAAAAAATTCAATTAAAAGTCGTCATAAGTTTTAAAAAAATCAATAATATATTGTTTTATTGTGACTAATGGCACTTGTCGTGGACAAGCCTCCGCTGATACGATCAGCAGATTTTAAGCCTAAGAAATGCGTCTTTTTGTTTCACACGTAGCGCCATCTAGGGCCAAGAATACGAGTTATCTACACAATTTTATCTCAGATCGTAATTTAGACCTGAACCAGAGAACGATCACCCCTCGCCCAGTACCCCCAGTGGTATTACTCTCGACATGGAGGACTTAGCGACCACGACAAATTTAACGAGCGCCAGTCTACGCACACTCGAGTAACGAAATATAAATGAAGAATTGTAACGTCGCATGCGTGAGTGAAATGCTTTTTGAGCATTTGTATGAAGATATTCTCATTTGTTTTAGTTAACACTTTTTAAAAAATTATTTTCAGAGTCACAGCGCACAGATATTTTTATTGGAATACTTATAAGAAATACATGAAACATATTTTCATACTAAACACGCAAACGCACTCACACAAAAAATAGAAGAGGGAATTCTCTCTTCACGTCAATGCCACACCAGGTGGCGTTAGCAGTTCAATTTAAGTTAAAGACACAGGGATTATTGCAGAATTGATTTTTTTCCTGCATTTGTTTCTTTTCATTCGGGCCTTTTTGTGACAAGTATCAACAAACTATAAATCAAATTCAAAATCACAGATCCTATAAAATATTTCTCCCTGTTTTGAAATTCGTAATTAAAATAAAAAAAGGAAGAAATTATGGGAAAGTTGATAAATTGAAAAAAATAGATTTTTTACGAATGTCTCCACCCTCTGCGTACAGACCACGCATATAAAAATCAATGTTCAGTCCTTAGGCCATCACCGGTCACGGCACAACCCTTCCCAAAGGAAATTTGTTCCGTCATAGATGGGAGGACTCAGATCCCCACACTTTCTGTATCCACAAGGGGAAAGAGGAACTAACCATCATGCTGGAAGCTTCTCAACTTCAGTAAGAGATGTCCATCCCCGTAGGACAATGTATTGTAAAGAGCCTTTAAAAGAAATCTTAAATAATACAGCCAAGATAATTTAATAAATGCCCCATTTTTTGAACTCTTGAACTCGGCCTTTCAGTTTACCCTTTGAGCTTAGTAAACCAATCAAAGCCTTGAGATAACTATTTAAATATAACTACCGTTCAAGATATATTGTTAGTCATGAAATATATTCCAACAGTGTATCATCGATAGTTATTGATTTTCTTTTTTCTTGAAATTCCCATTCTCTTTCGCTTCTTATGAAAAACAGTTCACTAATATTGATGATTTTAATTTATTTTCCAGATACTTAATTTTGAATTTGTTTTTTGTCTGATTATTATATGGCAATTTCAAAGTATTGGAATTGCCAAACAGTTTGAATTGGAGATTTTGACGAGCTCCATGATTGAGATTTTTTCCCGAATTCGAAAAACTTTTTACAATATATATCTCTAATTATTTATAAACATTTATTCAAAAGAAGATTGCACCAAATGGTTGACATTTTGATGTGCAGTTGAGACTAAATTTATGGATTTCTATTACATTTTTAAAGATATCCATGCAGCAGAAGTGTGTTACAATATTCTAGTATAAGCTAACTATGTAAAAAGAAACCATAAAGAGCTAGAGAGGTAAATTTGAGTACAGGGGTATTGAGTAATTCATACTAGATTCTCCAAAGACAGACGAATTTAAACTATAAAACTGAATGGGCGGACCGCCGTAACAGATATGCTGGAGAGAACTATAAATGAGTCCTAACGGCTATCACCGGTCACAGTTCAAACCTTCCCGCAGGAAGTTCGGCCCTTCATTGATGGGAGTGACGGATGTATAAAAAATACACTTTGTGTTAAAAAAAATTTTTAATGAATTTTAGAAGTGGTAAGCGTTTTTCTAACATTCAGTCGATTTTTAAATTTTAAAGAGAAATAGTTGGCCTATAATACGTAATAGCCTATAATACGTAATATAATACGTAAATATAAATGTAAATGACTAAATTAAGTTTACGCCCATTATTGGGGGAAGTTTCTGACTATTTTTCGTTGGAAATGTGTTGTGTATTAAGCCTTTTTTTCTCATCAATTTCTGAAAATGTTTGTAGGTGAGAAGTTTCGTTTTTGCATATTATTTCTAATATTCATTTGATTGTTAGAATTTAAAGAGAAATAGTTGGAAAAGCCCATAATTCATAACTATTAATGTGAATGACTAACTTCAAGTTAAGCCCCTTATTAGAGGAAGTTTCTGACTATTTTTCGTTGGAAATATATCATGCGTTAAGAAAGTTTTTCCTATCAATTTCTGAAAAAAATTTGGAGGTGGGAAACCTTTTATTGCTTACTTTTTCTTAAGTTTTTTTTACATATTTTCCTTTGCATTTGCCCAATTGTTAGAGATTAAACAGTAACAGCTGGAAAAGTCTAAATTAAAATATTTCTCAACCCAAATGCTAACGAAAAAATTTTTAGTGCTTAAATTATATTTCTTCTTTGAAGAAACGCCAAGATTTCTATTGTCTTCATGGAAAACACACCATTTACTTTAGCTTACGTTTATTTTACAAATCAACTTTCAAGCCACAATTTTTTTCTTTACGTTCGAAATAAATAAATAAATCTTATGTTTATATTCATTAGAGCTCATAATTGGAATTATTTATTCACTGCTGATTCCGAATGCCACCCGATTCATTAATGCAAATAAAGTAAAAAGGAAGTTTTGGAATAATTGGACTAAATAAATGTCCATTAAGCGCTCGAGGGAATCACTTCGTTTGTCGATGGTGAAAAATGAGCCTTTATAAATATTCATTTCTCGAAACAGAATCTTTTGTGCATTTCTTCAAAACCGAACATTTATTCTTTATTTCTCTTGCGTGATGGACTAAGATCGTTGGTAATCATAATATATTCTTCTTGGAGGTAAAAGAAGTTTCATAAGAAATGTTTCCGCTTAATAGAATGATCCTATTAACTTATCTTTGATGTATTATTTTTATCCATATCTCTCTTCGGTGGAAATGTGATAAGTATGACTTCCATATCACATGATAATTTAAACCAGTTATAATACGTTGTATTAAACAAAATTTTATTAAAAGTCATCATTAATTAATAAAATGTTGTGACTAATGGCACTTGCCTTGGACAAACCTCCGCTGATACTTTCAGCAGATTTTAAACCTAAGAAATGTGTCTCTTTTGTTTTTACAAGCAGTGCCATCTAAGGGCCAAGAGTACGACTTAGCTAAACACACGTCACAACCCTTTTTAGGGGGCGGACTACATTCATGCAAGTTCATTAATCTCGGATCATAATTTAGACCTAGAACGGAGAACGATCACCTCTGACCCAGTACCCGCAGTGGTATTACTCTCGATATGGAGGACTTGGCGACCACGAACAGATTTAACGAGCGCCAGTCGCTACATACTCGTAGAATCTTTGGGCCGGTGAGTTTCGAACTCGTAACCTAAGGAGCACGAGTACAAAGTTCTACCAACCAGGCCGTCCCGGCCCCATCAATAATATTGATTACTAAAAATAAAAAATTCTTTCATCTGATTAATTTATCATTCGATTTGACATACTCTTAGAACGCATACCTTTTTAAATCGTTTTCCGCATACATTTTAAGATGTATGAATATTTGGGTAGAAACAAAAAGCATTAATTTCCTAGTCGATTGACTGTATCGGACAGATTATCCTAAATAAAAAAAACATCTAAACGTAATGAAAAAAAAAAAAACGATTTATAGGAAATGAAAAAACAAACAAACAAGGTACTAAAAAATCAGAGATACCTTGAAAATTATATGGTTTTGTGAAGTTTTATAAAATGAAAAACTATGGTCGATACAATGGGATGATTGATTTTTTCATTATTGATAAATACTATATAGTAAAACGATGAATTTTTTGAAGTAGATATAGTTAGTTTTGCAATACGTTAAGGAGAAAAATATAGTTACTGATTGATTGCGAAATGATACTGTTAACAGGCATAAACTTTTGCCTAGGTAATAAAAATATGAAAGAAATTGCATTTCATAAAATGAAGATTGGTTTTATTTCTTACATAAATACCCCCCCCCCCCAAATATGAAGCTTTGAACTTTCGATGAAATAGATTAAAACAAAAACGTTTTACAATTGGCATTCTTTTTTATTTCCTACCATCTTTGGTAGGATCTCTCTCTTGGACTCTCTCCCTACATAAATTTATATATCTTGTTCGAAGTTTCAATCGTTATTAAAATACTTTTTATTCTTCCACTCCAGTTCAAATATAATTTTTAAAATTATAGAGGAGGACACTGGATGTTACTTCAACTTTTTTTCGAATATTAAATCATTCATTAAATAATTAATTTTTAATATTTTAAATAGAGTTTTAGCGGTTTGTAATGAAAATTGAAATTGACAGGCAGTAAATCAATCGATAAATTATTAGAATTTCATTATTTTTCGCAGTTCATGCGAAATTCATTCATTTTTTTGATAAATTATTTATGTTAATTGTAATTATTTAATAAAAAGTGACTAAAATAAAACTTTTCTTTTGTTGACCTAAGTAGCAATTGACTTTAATATTTTTGTGTGTATTATTTTACAACCAATGCACTTATTGGGGGGGAGGAAATCGTGTATTTTTAGGACCAGAAAATAACGAGATATTGCCATTAATCAAAACGTGTAAATTGGTTTTTATATATTCATCATGTCTCTCTCAAAATAATGTTTTGTAACTGCAATTCCCTTCTGCCGACGTTTTATTATTGCGGAAAATATTCTGCTAATATGTTTTCGTAGGCTTTTAAGATTCGTTGCATTTTTTTTAATGTTTTCAGTCGATAGAATATTAACATGTAAAGGTGGGTGTGTAGTGATTGAAGGTCACGATACGAACCTGCGACGATAGGACTAGTAGCCGAGTAACATAACCACTATACCAAGAAGTCGACTTCGGTATAGTAGATGTTATCTGGGTTATAAGGCTAGCACCACAAACTTAATTTTTGAAATTATAACCAGTCTCCAAATCTGGGGAATGAGTTATCTCTATAGATTATTTGTTAAGTGTTTTGACATACTTCTCAAATAATGTCGCTAGGAGATGGATATTTTAAACTCATTTTAAATTCACGATTTTTTAACCAATAATAAGATCAATTCCGAATATTTTTGATTTGGGAATTGTCGAATAACACCATTAATTTTTAAAAGTAAACTATCAAGTACAAATTATAATAGATATCCTGATTATTAGAAAAAGGGGATATTGTACTGGAATATGATTACTTTATAAATAATTATTATCCCTTAAAATATTTCAATCACTCTAATATTTTTTATTTATGATAAATAATTGTCTTTTTAGGCATTTTACAATACAACCATTTTTTGTGCGAGAAACTGTATTACGGTAATAATTGGGGAACATAGTTTTTGGACGATTACATTCAACATTTTAAAAAGGACATGCACAGACATTAAATTTTTATCTCAGTATAAATAAATTTCTTTTAAAACGAATAGGGAATCAAATATTGAATGCTGACGCATGTTTCTATAGTCATAAAGATGGGCGCTGCGTATTTCTGACTGTATAGTGATTGTTTAATTGTATGTCGACCGTTTAATTTGCCAATCCCCCCCTTTTATCAGTTGGTAATCTAATTCCCCTGTAAGTTCAACCCATAATCACCATTTGTTTCAGTATTCTTGTCCCCTCTACCCAGAAAAAATTGGAAAGATTCGTGTAAGATTTGACGCCGATGGCATTCTCTCTGAAAATACCTGAATGCTGTATCGTCTCTCTCTCTCTATTTTTCTTTAACACATTTTTCCTCCCCCCACCTTCTTTTTTTCTTTCTCCCATCTTGTGCTCATCCAACTCGTTAGATAACTTAGCGTTATAGGCACCGGGGGCACAGGATGGCGTTATGTTATGTTTCTATAGTTATAAAAATATTCATCAAAGATTGTAAAATATTTCTTTTATGCTTTTATTTTATTTAAATCATCTCTGAAACCTTTGGATCACAGAAGCATGTAAAAAGCAGTAGATCCTCATTCCGTTTATTAAACTTACGGCTACTACTCATTAATTTTCAAATCAAAGTGTGGAGATATATACTTAAAAAATAACGTTACCCAATATCAGCATTTTTTTAGAAAGTTTTTAAGTTAATCTTTATGAAGAATTGAGATTGGATTATGTATAGCTTAAACAGAAAAAGACTTTCTCAGAAAACAATGTCTCTATCTATACTTTTTCCCTAAAAACATATTCACGAGTTTTTCATCCTTTTCCCCAACGAATTCTCAATCGTTACCACAAACTGCAGTTATTTCAGCGGCGCAAATGATCCAAAGAACGATCTCTATCGATTGCTCACAAAACCACCGGAGGATAAACAAACGATTTCGGAGGTGAGCACCATCCACATTCATTAACGATTTCCTATTCCTTTCCTCTAGAACTGTAAAAAATATAAATAAACCCCTAATTACACTTCAAATGGTATTCTTCTCTCAAATCAGCTGTTTAGTTTACCGAAATAAGATATGGACGACCAATCGAAAATTTTTCAGGTTGAAATTTAGTGATATAGTGTTTAGTGATTTAGTACTTTTGTGCGATAATACTTAGTTTAATTCAAAATCAAACGGTTTCTAATTAGTTTCAAATGCAATATTCAAATAGTTTCCATTTTAAATTATAATCCAAATGCAACAATTAGAAATAAAAAAATAATAATTGTTAATTTAAAACTCTGACGTGGTTTTTAAATATAATCGGATACAGGTTTTGAAATTCTAGGCGTCGCTTTTGTAAGAACGTCAATATTTCCACTCTACATTAAACAATTCATAAGCAGGCAAGCAGTGCCATCTATATTATTTTTTTGAAATTAAAATATAATTGTGTCTCTAGTACTTTGCCCGTCCACTCTAATAAAAGTTTTACCCCACAGAACGCCTTTCATGCCACTGGCGCACAATAATCGCCAACTATGAACCTTTGGCTTGACTACAGATTTTTTACTGAATCTGTCGTGTTATCCTTGGCGAGTTATTTGGCAATTATTCTCTGCCATGGAGTTAATCCGGAAATGAATTTGTGTTCCAAGAGAATTTTACCCAACTGACAGTAATAAAAATTCGACACAGATCTACAAGTCTAATTACGAAATCCCATACTGAATTTAATATATTAAAGTCATTGAGTATTTGAATTACCACGTTTGCATTGCTTTGAAAGTCATTTTCTTGTTGGATTTGGCTCGAAATTTGAATGGTATCTAGATAATAGATGTTAATAATATGTATCGAATTTTATTTATCTAGCTGTCTTCTGTTTTTAATTACCTTTTTTACTGATATATGAATAGCCGGAAAACAGATTCTTCTGAGCGTATTTGATAGAAATCTACGTATTTTGTAAAAAGACCGTACTTTGAATTTCATCCGTCTAGATCACGGCATTGTTGTTATCTTTGTCACAGACGAATGGACATTTCCAAATCGAGTTTTTCCAAATAAGGGAGATTGAAAACGTTGAGATTCGTTAAAATGGCTAGTTCCAAATTTTAGACGAACACTATATTTTCTCTGTACTATTTATAGGCCAAAGTAAAAGCTGATTTTTTAAAATCAATCATAAATAAATGTAGAGAATTTATGTTCTTCGCTTTTGAACATTACGTATTGGAATATTAAGTGGTTATTTATTTAAACAGAAAGTATTGAAAATTTCCGAATTATTAATTAATTTATCTTGTATCTTGTGAAGAAAAATCCATAATATTAATTATTTGTTGTGATAATTCAATTATTCATCCCTTTGTAAAATTTGGAAATCGGCAAAGGCGGTATTGCTTATTAAATGAACCACTTTTAATATCAGTTAAATCTTAGGCTCAATTAACAATGGACAGAAACAAGTGTGTGAATAAATCATTACTAAAGAACTCAGAATGAAATTCAATCGAAAAATAAAAGGGTGTCCGAACATCTCAACTCAGCTGTAAAAAGAATACTAAATAAGTTGATAATCTTTCTTTGATAAGCAGCGACATCTATATTAATTTTCCAATTTTTTTCCTTACTTTTGGAATTTTATCGAATTTAATGTGGTGAAATAAATTCATTTGCTATGAATAACTATTACTGTCTGAAAAAAGGATATTGTGTCTTTAGAAAAGTATATGGCAATTTATGACATCAATTATTTCTAAATAACTTTTACATTTATTTTAATCGATTTATTCGATTCTTTTTATCGATATGCTTTGTAAGTGAAGCGAAATAAATTTGTTTTTGTGTAGCGCTTTATATGAACGTATATCTGCGACTTTCTAGCCAGTATTTATGATTTTAGTGGCAGTGGAGTTATTGTTTGTGTATTTTTGTGTCTGCATGAAATAAATATATGTTATGGATGTATTTTTTTCACCTTTACTTTTGAAGATATCCAGCATCGGGTACATTCACTTCGATAATTCTCACTTGAAAAGCAATGCCATCTATATTAATTTTCCAACAGAAAGAAAAATTAATATTACTTACTTCTTTTGCTGATATTACTAATTAAATATTTTTTGCTTCTAAAATTAAGCACAATTATAATTGATGTCCATGAAAGTTATTATATTGATCGACCAAAACATTGATTATACTAAATATTTTTTCAATTTTGTCTATAATTTTTTGTAGGTCTATTTGTCTATATTTTTATGTATGCATATTTAATTTGCATACATAATGAAAAAAAAATTCGACGATACCACAAATATTTAAAGAGCAGATAAAGAAATTCAACTACCTTTGAATTTTAAAATTTTCAATACCAAGGTGCAACACTAAGAAAAAACAAGATAATTTCTCACATTTCTGAAAATATTAATTACTATTCCACCTTAAGAAATGTAAATTTTTTTCTGTATAATCTCAAAACTTCGAAGAACAATATTATCAAGGACAAAGAAAAAAATTTTCTTAAAATTGATTCTAATTAAGAGCTTTTAAAACCTAAATCTACTATGAAAACAATATAAATTATCATTAATAATTATAGAAAAGTAAATATTAATGTCCCGATAATTCGTCATTTACTGGGCCAACAAATTACATTCTATAACAACAAATTGTTAGTAATAAGTTTTTTTTAAATATTCAACCATTTATTTGAATAAAGCTGTCATGAAAAATACGAATTTTGTTTTACAATATAACACTACCTCGTCCTCAGGGCGAGGAAGCATTCAAAATCTTTACTGTAATAGACATTGGTAATTTTAATCCTTTCATGAAATATTTCAATAAGTTTAAATAATTTATATACTGGTAAAAAGGTGTAATTTAAAAATCATTATATGTTTAATGCATTGACGCTCAAAAGCATTAAAGCACTGTTAAGACGACTTGTTGCACTGTTGAACTTAAATTGTTTTAATAATTCATTGAAGATAGGAATGATAAAGATATTATTAATAAAACAAAGACATAAAAATGATTGTCATTGTATCAAGCTGTAAATGGCACCAATTTTCGATTCATCTTCAATATCATGAGAGATCAAAAATGATCACAGCGATGCTAAGTTTAAACAGTAGACAGAATCTCACTGGTTTCAAAATACATTTAATTCCTTTTCGTTGTGAACATTGCTTCAGCTAAAAAGATTTATTTTTGTAGACTGCCTTCTTTTTAAATTAATAAGTATGCCTCCCCCCTCTCATTTCGACATGCTTCCTTTTTGACAGAAAAAAAATGTAAAAACAAACCCGATTATGTACAAGACTTAATTTAATATTTGTAATGAAATGAAACCATCTTTCCATTTATTTTTGGTGAAATTTACTGCGACGAGATTTAAAAATTTTTAAACATTAACCTTGATAACTTATTTTGTAGATATCAATAATTTTTTAAATTAAAAAAAATTGTGTGGAAATATGCAGACTGCTGTTGAATAACCACTAAAGAAATATTTCATTTTAATAACTAACCTGATTTTTGAGATAGCTATCTTTTATTTATAATTTTACATTAATATTTAGAAATTAGTTATTTTTATCTTTTTATAATTTTAAAATGGATAAAA
>JAOUZG010048027.1:340900-354258 GCA_026289955.1 Argiope argentata
TGTTGTAAGCAGAAGGTAGAGTCGTTGGAAGAAATCATGGAGAAGATAGGTTGAATGTTTAAATTCGTTGGATTCCACCACGGGAAGCAGGCATTATTTACGAGCTGACAGACAAGGCGCGTCCGTTCACAGCACGGCAGAAAAGCAGAAGCTTAAAGGGGGGAAGGGAAATCCTTATCCCTGGACTTAAATACTGTAAGATTTTAAAAGGGAAAATATTTTTTCACAGTGCTTACGCAATGAAATTCCGATGGGAATTTCAATGACGCACGTTCAAACAGGTACGGGAAACACACGGATCTTTTTAAAAGAATGTGCTTGGCTGGACAATTTTCATCTCTCACATGGAGCGTGAGAATTATTGGACTTTTAGCTTAGTCAGCAATTTTACAAAACTTCTGATGAATTAATTAGCTAGAATAAGTGGAATGGATCTGGAAATAAGAGAATATTTTTAGAATGATGTTACGATGGGCTGAATCCTTTAGTATTTAAGAACTGTCATGGTTCATTAAAATTTCTAATTTATATTGTATGATTTTACAAAATAAAATTAATCTCCATTGATCCCTGAAGCTCTTAGAAATGTACTAATTGAAGGTCGCGATACGAACCTGCGACGTTAGGGTCAGGAGCCGAGTAACATGCCGATATTACAAAGGTTGACTTCAGTATCGTAGAAGTTATCTGTCTTATGAAGCTAGCGCCACAGTACTCCCCTACCAGTGAATCGGCGAAGGGACGAACGATTTTTTATAGCGCCAGGCGTCATGGCGAGCAGCTGCTTGCTTGTGTCAAGTGAGTCTGGTGAATTTGATTTGCTTGGTTTCTTGCATCAAGTGAGTCTGGCGACTTTGCTTTGCTTGCTTGCTTGAGTGAATTAGGGTTGGCAGCTTTGTTTGCTTGCGTCAAGTGAGTTTGACAATTTTGTCTGTTTTTGCTGCGGATAGATGGCGCTGCGACTTTTGGAGGAGGTGGAGTTACCAAGATCACCAGTGTACTAATTGAAGGTCGCGATACGAATCTGCAACTCTAGAGCTAGTAGCCAAATAACATGCCCTTAATACAAAAGTTGACTTCGGTATCGTAGATGCTATCTGACTTATGAAGCTAGAGCCAAAGAAGTATCTATAGGATAAGTACAAATCCGTCTGAGGGTTTTATTGTTTTCTGAAAAACAGCACCAGAAAATTGCTAATGTTCTATATCAGTGGGAATTAGAAAGCCAACCACATGAAAAGGGCTCTGTTGATTTCAACAAAGAAACTGAATTTTTTATGTATATGTGGGAGCGAATGTATCCATCCACAGAAAGAATTCACTACGAAAGGTGTCTAGGGTTAAAGACTAGGGTGTTTACAGTTTCGGTATATACAGGGTAAGTCAAAATGAATATAGCGATTACAAACGGCTATAACTATTTAATGAAAAAATATTTATCGATAAGATTTACACAGAATGTAGAAGAAATTTCAAAATTTTATATACAGAAGTCATAGATGTTCTATGTGACTTCCCTTGGTCACACGGACAACATCTAATCGGTATTCCATTTCACGCCATACATTCTGAAGCATTTGTTCATTAACCGACTCAAGCGCATTACAAATGCGTACTTTCAGTTCTTCAATTGTTTTGGGCAAGGGAAACACAAACACTCTGTCTTTCACATAACCCCATAGGTAGAAATCACATCCTGTTTCCTCAAACATCCGATGCCATCTGCGTATGTTGTTCGCATTTGGAGGTTCTTCATTGTACCGCTGACGAAATTTTCTCTGCACTGTAATAACAGAACGGCAACTGTGAAATTCCAACACAGAGAATGCTTTCTGCACGGGACTAGCCATTTCCACTAATGAGACGCCGCGCTGAACAGGTTTCTTGTCGTTGCGAAGTTCGATTTCGCGCATGCGCAGGCATCCGCTTGGCTGCACGTGCGCTTTACGTTAATAAATTTTGAAGTTCCGTCTACATTCTGTGTAAATCTTATCGATATATCTTTTTTCATTAAATAGTTATAGCCGTTTGTAATCGCTATATTCATTTTGACTTACCCTGTATTACAGTTTGGCCACCTCATCGTGCTACCACGAGTCTTCAGCCTTCCAACTCATACTGTCCAGTCCTCTTCCGGTTTCCCCTGCTCTTCATTTGCGTTAAGGTTGTCTCTGTCTGCTGAGACGCCAGCGCCATCTCGTGGAGACTGGCATAATCGCTTCTACATATATTTTCAAAGAATGTATTCTATCAACTTCGTCCATTTTCTCATACTGAGTTATCATCACCATAAGAAATATTCTCAGATATTTAGATGAGAGCCCTTTATCGTAAATAATTACATTGTTTTAGTTATTTACTGAAACACGTCGCAATGTTTAAATTTAAAATAGCCCAAGTCTGATGTAGTGTTAAAGTATAGGAACAATTTTCTTTGTTATTTTGGTGTAAATTTTTTTATAATTAGATTTTTTTAAAAAAATTCTGTTGTTTTATGAATTAAAACTATACATTGGTTTATTATTAAATGATTCTTAGTGAACATCGAAAACATTTAAAATATTTAAGTCAAAATGTTTAAAAAAATTAAAGAAATGACTTTTTTTTTTTCCTTTTTTCAAATTTTAGAATGTTTTGCAAAATGCTGAGAAAATTAGTATCAAATTCATTATAAAATTAGTATGTATCCATTTTTTAAAAAAATTAAAAGAAAAATTAAATCATATCTAAAATCAATATTTTATTAAGAACTTAAGAATTTAAAAAAAATTGAAACAGGGGATAGATAGTAGGATAGAAAAACAAAATATGAATCAAACGGAGAATCGATCCGTATTCTGATTTCATTCTCAAAGCCATTTTTCTCTTTTAATATCAGGACATTTAATTACATCCGCTTTCATATTAATATATACCTTCTGAAAGTTAAGATTTGTTTCAAGTTCGCAATATTAAAGAAAAGAACTTAAAACATCTTTCAAAATAAATCGTTTTATTATTTTATATCTTGTGAATAAATCTGGAATATCAAAATTTTACACTGAAAATACATGGAGATGTTGCATTTTGATTCAACAAATGATATTTTCATTGTTTTGAATTCGTGCTATTGCTTAGCATATGAAGAGAGATTTATCTTCAAATAAAATTTATTCGCTTCAAATTTCCTAAGCATATTTTTTTTCGAATTCTGAATTAATAGTCGATTCCAATATGAAATCTCTTTAAGTCTTGACTTCCTGCTATGCTCTTTACTTTAGGATTTTGGGACAGGGGCTGTTTAAATATGGATTATTAAAGGGAGAATTACTTTTATCATTACATCAATTCGATTTTTATTTAAATCGATTAAATGCTTTTGAATGTGATAGGTAATATGTTTCAAAAGCAAAGATTTAATTTATTGTTTTATTATTTTCATACTGAGGGTTCCCTGTCAAATTTATATCCAAAAAGGATTTGCTAAAATAATCTAAAATTGACTGAAAAAGCTTTTTTAAGTAAAAAGATAGGATGAATCTTTAAATAATAATCTTCGTATTTTAGTTTTATTTTACTATAAGTTGTACTCATCCACTACAAATGATTCTGACACTTTCTGACGGCCTTTTGAAATGAAAAATATTAGTGCAAATATAGATGAAAAATAATATGCCAAGAAAATTTCTTTGAAAAATAGTAAATTATAATAGTAATGATTATTGATTATAAAATATTATTAAATTTTCAAGTGCATTATTTTTTAAAATGTTATTTTGATTTAAGAATTTCAAATAATAATAGTAAAACTCAACAAATAAAATAAAAAAACCCAGATAAACCCAATCTTAATACTTTATTTAAAATGCCAAAATGGTGAAAATATCTATTTTAAATAGTTAAAATACAATTTTTGAAGGGTTTTCGGTAATTTTATTTAAATTTTCTGAGACTTCTCTCAACAAATAAGTAAAGAAAAAAAAAGGGAAGAAGAGAAAAAAATAAATGCCCAAAATTTTGTCTTTAAGCAAAACTTTTTCCTTTTGGCCTATTTATTTTTAAGAAAGATATTTCTGCTCATACAGCTGTTTTGGCTGCGATTTTTTTAAGCCAAATATTTCTTGTGATTTACAACTTCGATAAAATGTGTTGATAAATTGCTTCCTCTTTTTCTTTTAAGCTTAGTGTTTATCTTTGAGAAGGTAAACTTATTTTATGAAGTCATAAATTCTCCGTTTGAAATTTTTTTAAGGGATTTGTTTTGCCATAAAAGTTTTTTTTTGTTTGGTAAAATGAAATAGTTTCTGGTATTTCATTACTTTTAACTATTTTTAATTGGATTCTCTTCTAACAAAAATACTCCAAGCAATTTTATTTGTAAAACAATTTCAACTTTTTTTACTTAAAAAAAAGTAACGAGTTGAAGCATATAACAGGAGGTAGAATAAATATACTAATAAATAAAAACAGTTTCTAAAGGCCTTAATACTTATTAATAAAAAATATGGTTTTCGCAGCTATGATTTCTTTCATCCGTGTTTGGCATTTTTTTCAAGCATGTTTCGCTGAAGGTATATAATTCATATTGGAACTACGTGTTTCCATTTTTTTAATTATCATGCGAGAACATGATGCTGTTTTGGTTAGGAGGTTTTGATGTCTCCGAAATTTATGAGCAGAAATTATTTTTACTTGATTTTACCAGTATTGCAATTATAATTATGTATACTTCTTTGAAAGCAGATGCGTTTTTATAGAGGTGACCTACTTTTACCACTGTTGCTGTTGCGTCATCCAACCTCCCACTGGAGTGCGCTGCTTAAGAGAGCCAAAGCAATCTAACTGTAACTGTAACCTTTGATGTTCAGTCAGTAGGCAGTCTAGTTCTGTTTCCGTGTTGTGCTGTGTCGTGATACGTCCGTCCATTAAACGTTTTAGTAGTCAAAAAAAGTGTCTTCAATCTGTTGCTATACCGACACAAAATCTCTTTCCCAACAATTGCTTTATTATTATATATGCTTCTTAACGAGCAGATACGTTTATAAAAGCTTGGTGTGGAACTGTGACATCGTAGTAGTTATTTCATCGCAAAATCGATCGAGCTCCAAAACTTTGTTTGCCAGCTAGAAAAATTGAAAATGAAAGTTTTAAAAAATTATCATTTTATTTACCTATATCTACAGAGGAAGATAGAGACTGATAGAGAAATGCCGTGATTTTTCATGCCATTAATATCTATTATTTAATAAGGGAACTGATTTTGTACAGATTAGTGTGCTCTATACAATCTGAATTCTATTTATATCGAAACAAGAAATCGTGGACAACTGTTATTTTACAAGATATGTTTTTGTATTTTCATGTTCAACAAGATAATGTAGGTGTATCCTCTCTTTTTATATCCATGTATACAGGAAACGAATAAATTTATATTATAATAGGTTACTTTTGTTTCTGTAGTAATTCCTTCATTTATATTTCATTATAATCACTAAGAAGATAACATTAAAAGAGGGAAAACATGAATTTTTTCGTATTCAAAACAATCATTTTCCCTAGTAAGGTTTAAATCCCCTCCCCTTCGTTTTTCGTAAACTCTTCGTGGAAATATTTATACATAAAGGTATAAAACTTAGATTCACGTAATGGATTTTTTTAAAATTATAAACTTAGGGGCAGAAATTGTATAATTTAAACATGAAATCGATATAAGGTGTTAGGACTTTTAATCCATTTAAGTTTTAGAATTTGAGGATAATATTGCTGGAGCACCAGTCCTTAACGCAAAGGACTATCTCCTTAGTAAAGGGATTGTTCAAGGGTAACACTTTTAGTATAAAGATACGGTAATGGTGTAGGTGCTTGCCTATTTAAATAAGATTCAAATGTGCCCATTTTTTGTGTGTGAACAGTTTATGAAAAAGCTGGTACTGTAATTTTTCATTAATCTAAAATTTTTCCTCAATTTCAGATTCCATAGCACCAAAGAAAGAATTAGTTTTTTATGTAGTTCATTCAACACTTTAGAAATCTATTTTAGAAGTAGTAATTGTATATTTAAAAAAATTGTATTGAGAGAGATTCAAGAAAAGTGATCCAATTAGCTCATTTGTTGATGTAACGTCTTTTGGCCGGGGCTACAGGTTAAATTTCGCCGAAAACAAACTCAGGTCTTTGAAAAATGAAAATGTATTTATTTCCAGTTATACTACATATATATTACACACAGTTCCACCTGTTTTTGGTTAATTAGGTTACAAGTACATAATTAGAATCAGTTCAGAGTTCCTCTAGGGGAAGCTGCTATGCTCCAGATAAGCAAGCAATATCTCCGGGAGGTGAAGAGATAAGACGGATTTCTTGAAACTCATGCAAGATTCAGTCCGAGGTTCGGGGCTTGTCCACTCGTTGATTAATGTGCTAGGATTGCCAGAAACGTAAGTTAAACTCGCTGGAAGAGCAGCTCCGAAACAAAGCTGTCTCACTAATTGGAAGTTCTCCCAGAGCTTTGATGAGCTTTCACACTTTCGACAGGACGCACGGCCTGTCCACATGCGATTCACGAAGTTCAGATGAACTTTACGTGGGCTCAGCCAACAGGGTGAGGTTGCTTAGAATACATTTTAAATTATCTCCTGAGAATTTCACACAGAATTCCAAGCTGAATTCTCGCTGCTCTAATCACTAACTCTCGCTTCGTCAGCCGGTTTCCTCTCTCTGGTTACCCTTGTCTTTTCCCGTCTCCTTTTTATTTGGGTCTCATAGGCCAGTCTCCAGTAACAAATGACCAATCAGAATTTTCCCCCATTTCCATTGCATCGTCTGACTTAAGATATCTTTCCAATCTCCAAAAAGGGAAAAATACCGATTAGCTGCAGACAGATCCCATAGATGAAAAAAAAAAGTTTCATTTGTTGACGAACCACCTCTGTCACTTTGAACAGCGGGCGTCTCTTATCTATTGAAAGGGAACACCTGTTTCCTTCCCCCGATGGTTTTTCCAAACTCATGTCTATTTCATTTGAAATTGCACAAGTCATACAGGCACATCTGGACTCAGCTCGACAGCTGTAATTCGCAATGTGTTCCAAATGTCCGAATTATTTTGCTATCAACAGATTTTTCCGCTATCAGTGAATTCTTCAGCTAGAAAGGTTTTTTTCCCCGTGGGAAACTTAATTCTTTACAGTTCTCTCCGTCACTTATCTGAAGGCGTTACAATGAATTCAATTTGATTTATTAATTAACTTGATTAATTAGTACCTAAATTGCAACTTAATACTTATAATTTTGTGTGCGATGAAAAAACTGAAATATCTAGGTTCCCATTTTATTGGAACATTTTTGAGCACTCATAAATTTCAACATACTAACTGCATACTTTTGACGAGCTTAACAAAATAGAATGAAAAAAAATATCGATTCTAACTGGAAGGCAAAATTTATTATCTTATAAAATAGACATCAGTTAACATCATTATTTACTTTTTATACTATAAATAATACTACTTATTGATTTATTAATTTATTACAATTATCTTATTGATTTGTTAGAGAATTAACTCAATCCGTTCACTTAAAAAGCTTGAATAAAGCAAAATACTGCTAAATTTTGATTGTATAATAAATTCTCATTTTAATATCACCTTTCCCTCTAAAAATTGATTTCTATTTTATCGAATATTCATATTATAATCTTTCATTTTGTACAGACAAATATCTTCTTCAGTCGAAATTTATTTGATTTATCTTCTATGATTATGAATTGAAACAAATCCAATTTCAAATCGTTTCAAGTTGCGACTCTAGGTCACGTTCTTTCTTTCTATTTTTTGAAAGTACTGCATGATTTAGGAGCCAAATTCATTTCATCCTTTTTTTATTATTACACTGTGTTTAATCGATATAATGTCAATATAAAGCGAATGAATGACTCTCAAAGCAATAGAAGTGAATTTTAAAAGAATGTAATTGGAGATATTTTTTTATTCGTTTAAGATTATTAATGAATAAAATATAGAGCAAACGGAGGAAATTTAATTTAAATACGATACTTATCTGAGAGAAAGTATTAAAAATTCTATCTGTTCCTATTATTCTTTAATCGCTCTTGGTTTTCTTCTATCAGAAGTGCACTAACCAGGTGGAGAGGTTTACCCAAAACTTTCTCGCATAATATCTAAAAATGGTAAATTTCTGCTTTAGACGCATTTTTTTCACGATCGATTGAAATGAAAATTTGACACAGAATTACAGTCGCAGTTACAAAATCACCTAAATTTGATAAATATAAACCTTTTCGTTTTTCAGGAATCACTTTAACATGTTTCCGTAAGATAAGAATGTGCAATTGCTTTTATCATAAAATTTGACAGATGTCTAAATTATAGATGTTAAATTTGTGTACCAAATTTTATCTATAGAATATTCTTCGTTCTGTAATTACCACTTTAATATTTAATCTAACAGCAGGGTAGACGAGTTTCCTGAAACAGATTTTACTCAAAGTTTGATAAAAATATGAATATTTGGTGTAAAGACCGAATACGATATTTCAACCATTTAGCACAAAATGTTTTTCGCTTATCTTGATCATATAGAGATAGACAAACGAACAGACAGGGAAAATTTCAACATTGTATTTTTTTGAAATTTAGAAAGTCTATAAATGTAAGAATTCGTCAAAATGTTCAGTTCGAATTTTTCGATGATTACAATACTTTCACTATACCTCGTTGTACGAGAAAACACCCATCATATTACAAACCTCAAAAACTTGAAAATAGAAATTGTCACAAAAATCCTTGTTTCCAATCACCCTGCGCACGAAAAACACATTTTCGTTATAACTTTTGAAAAGATGAAAGAAATAGGGAGTGTACACTTTACACAAAAATTGCAAATTTCTATCAAATTTTAAGCAAAATCTATTTTCTAGAAGTCTAGAAACTACTTCAGTTCAAACAATAATTACAAAAGAGCTAATTGGATGTAATTTGGTGAACAGATTTTGGCATTTTGAATCTGCATTAAGTTTTGAAGCAAATCATGGAGTTCACTATCAACTAGTCTGTATTATAGCATGTACATTAAAGACATAACTGAAAAACATAACATATAGGAAAGGAATACCAGACACTCCGAACCTCCGGAAAGAACTTGGAATAAACCATAAAACTGAATGACCGGACCACCGCAACAGCAACATCGACAGAATTGTGGCTGTGTCCTAAGGGCGATCACCGGCTACAGTACAACCCTTCCCGTAAGAAGTACATCTCGTCAATGATGGGAGAAGAATAATCCTCACCTATTAGTGTACCTAAAAGGATGGCGAGATACAACCACCCGGCCGGAAGCATTTCATCCTCATTTCGAGGTCCCCTCCCTTCTCAGGGAATTAACAAATTGGGGAAAAGAAATTTTGAGAACAAACTATTATTCACGCCGACAAAAAATTTACTGTTTGTTGATCTGTATATATACACAAACATTTTAACGCAAAATTCCAAACGCACGCACGCACACACACACACACACACACACACACAGAGAGAGAGAGAGAGAGAGAGAGAACGCCTTAAATAAATTAAATTTCGTAATGCATCTTGTAATTAAAAATGTAATTCTGTATCAAATTTTTGTTTCAATACTTTGGAAAAAAGTTCTTCGAATTTGGTTACATTTTTATTCTGTTTATTAAACTGCAGCCCACTCTCGCGTATCATTTCCAACATTTCATTGGTAACATTTCCAACATATCATTTATCAACATTTCAATAGCATTGAATCCGAGTGTCTGTTACGATTCTCCAACGTGCTGTGTGCAAAATAAAGAGTAGCATAGGAGAAAGAGCATCGTTCTGCTCGTCGTTTATGGTGTCGTTAGTATGCAGCGGATTTCAGTTGCTGTCGCTGTTCCTGGTTATAACTGCGCAGTGCGTACAGGGTCTGTAAATCATTCTTGAGGTATGCTTAGTGTTTTTTAAAATTATGACAGTAAAGTGTTCAGAATTCATGTTAAAATGTGAAAATTTAAACCCTTTAACATACTTTTTCTCTAATAAATTCTTGCAGTTCATTTGCATAAACGTATTTTTTATCGTAGAGTTTCATATATAAACATGCCGTTGTTCTGGCACAGCGCGTCTTTCTCGTGATCTGGGCGTCCCGGGTTTGAGTCCCGGTTTGGCCCTGTTTGTTTTTCTGTGTACTATCTGTTAGGTGTGTGAATATGTTCCCCTGTAAAAAGGGGCTCTCAATCACATGTGATTAGTGTTTTACTCTTGACTCTAGTAGGCGCTACTTCAAAAACAAGAGACACTCATTCGGCTTTGGTTGTTGTTACGAATGGTAAGTGTCACTAGTACCAACAACAAAATATACAAAGTACAGAGCCTTTCATACGAATACGTTTCAGGTTTCACTGAGTTGTGTTAACTATTTTAATGGTTTAAGATAAATGCAGGTCTTATTACTCAATAAAAATCGAAAAAAGACGTATTATAACTGAGAGTTTTGGTATAAAAAGTGTGCCTTCTGGTATTGATGGGCAAAGAAATGCTTCGGCTTATCCAATCTGTCCCTCTGCTGCAATAGGCTGGATATTCGGGGTTGAAATGCATTTAATGTTTTCTTAATTATTCTCTCTACTAAACATAAAATACTTCTGTGCGGGATTCTGAAAATAAAAGTCCGTGCTATTATTGAAGAAGACTTAAAATTATGAGGCTGATAATTTTTATGTGGGAGACACAGAATTGCAACAACATTATATTGGAGAAGGCGAGAAAAATACGTGAAGACTACTTCTTGTCTGATTGTTATTAACTATCTAATAATACGCAAAAGGCTTTACAATAGGATGAATTTAACCCTCTGACTGTGCAACTTTTTAAAAACTAGTTTTTTCTTTCGAGTTTTGCATATAGGGTCAAATATTTTAACCGTTAGACTGCTACGCGGCACTAAAGCGCTGCGTTCATTTATCTCGAAAACCGCAACGCAGCGCTTTTGATCTGCGAGTTTTAGTGTATCTTTGTTACTTTGTGGGTGTGAACGTTAATCCGACCTCACGCGTACTTTCTAACACGAGTGCAATCTAAAATAACTTAATACCGTTTTTATATATTATTTAAAAAAATAACCATGTCATGGGCTCTTATTTCGGACGTTGATTCCACTGCTAGTGATTCTGAGGATGGTGAAAGAACAGATATCAGAAGTGATGACAGCAGTTATAATTCAT
The DNA here is from genome assembly GCA_026289955.1 of Argiope argentata. Classification (NCBI taxonomy): domain Eukaryota; kingdom Metazoa; phylum Arthropoda; class Arachnida; order Araneae; family Araneidae; genus Argiope; species Argiope argentata. The sequence continues at coordinate 352,128 of JAOUZG010048027.1, forward strand.
CGAAGAAAAAGAATGAGGATTGAAAGTGAGTCTTCTGTCTCATCTTCATCTTCTGAAACAGAAGAAACACCAACTTTTACGAATGTTCCTCCGACAAATGTGTTTTCGAAAACAACAAATATTTTTTTTCTTATTCACATTCACAATGAATATTGTTTCTTTATAATACGAAAAGAATGATTAAAATGGATTGATATTTGTTTAAATGAGAGTGTTTTATTTGACAACATCAAATCAAAACATGTCCCGTAATTTTCGAACGTTGTCGCCAGAATCGCTTAGCAGTCAAACGGATAAACAAAGTGAGATGACACTATACGTTTCCTGGAGATAATAATGTTACAAACCTGCAATTTTGGAGGTACCGTGGAGCGAGGCTCTGTGGATCCATCTCCGCAGGTAGCTTTGAGAACTGTGGGCGACTACTACTTGTGGGCTACTGTCTGTTGTAGTGTGCTGTCCTGTGTTCGTTTCCGCTATACACATTTGTCATTCTGTGTATTCGTAGTCTTTGTGTTGTCTTTTTAGTGTCTTTGTCTAAATAAACGTAGTTGCTGATTTCTACTGAGGCCTGCTGATTGTGCCTTCACATCATACACCCACTATAAACGTACCCGGGACCTGCAACAATATGATGTAACTGAATTCTATAATAGTAAAACTACTTGAAACTGGGAAAAACGCAGGATATAACAGAAAGTGGATTGACTGCCAACAAATGGAAATTGCGGAATAAGAATATGTCGCATTAAATTAGAGACACCTGTCACAAACAGAATTAGAATTTCATAACATTGGGTATTTTTTTTAATAAAAATGCGTTTCTCAAGACGATTAATTACACTTCATAATAAAAAAAAATGCCGCACCAAGAAGGAGTTCTCCAATTAAAACGAAAATTGGTTAATAAGAAGACAATGTACAGAATAATAAATGGTTCAAAATCTCAGAACAATTGAATAATTTATTTCAGAGTTACAGTAACAAATTCAGTGAGGTATTGACCCGCCTCTAGCCTGGATACAAACTGCTGAATGGCATGAAATGGACCGATAAAGCTTCCGGATGGTCTCCTGCGGTGGCATTGACATGCTGAAAAAGCTACCGAGGATACTGTAAAAACAACGATAGCTTAACAGGTCTTAGGATCTCGTCGACGTACTATTGTGCAGTAACTGTACCTCTAATAATGACCAAAGGGGTCCGGCTATCAAAGGAGATGGCACCCCAGACCACAATGCTTTGTTGAGGGCCTGCTTGCAAAAGAGAAAGCAGAGCCCCCCCCTCTGCACTGGTTGTCCTCAAACATGTCTTTGATGATCGTCAGGTCACAATTGAAAGCGGGATTCTTCGCTGAAGACTATAGGTCACCAGTCGGTATCATTCCAAACTGATCGAGCCATGCACCACTGTAACCTGGCTCGAAAACGGTTGTTAAAACCGACAGTTTTGATGCGCTGGACATGAAACTACACTCTCGCATACGAACTTTCAAAGCAATGGGATAATTGCTTCTTGGTGCGGCGATATTTTTGTTATATAGTGTATAATAATTGCAAATTGTAGAATTATAGAAGTGTGTTAATATAATTATAATAGTAGTTTTAAAAATGTTTCTATCTTTTTTCTTCATTCAGTTGAACAACAAAGCCAGAAATTTCATTATATTATAGGAAAGAAAAAAAAATCTAATTCTTAAAAGAATTAAAGATTTGCTATATTTGTGATACACGCCAACCTTGATAAAAAATTGACGAATTTGAGATAAGAAGTTTGAAAAAGGCAACGTCTTCTGTGAGGAAAACTCGAAGTCTGTTTTTTAAAATGTTACGTCAATAGAAATAAGAAAAATCCGATTGTATTTTCTAAAAATTTCCCTTTCTTTTGGGGAACATGAGAATTGATTCGCTTTCCTAGAAAATTCTATTTTCTTCATTCTTTTGATCTTATGGCATTTAGTGTACGTGATGTGATTTTACGACAACGAAGTAAGTATTTTCAAAGGAATGATGTATTTCATCTTTACAAAATATGACAGAGATTTTCCTCAATTTTTTTTTTTTGCTTTTATGATTTTCAAAAAATAATGTTTCTTACGTTTTAGTATGCTTTCATAGGGTTGAGTACTCCA